>JAKTRO010000009.1:0-173926 GCA_030579755.1 Entelexis gropengiesseri | reverse complement strand
AGCGGCAAGCGCGGCGCGGCTCCGCGCCCTGCTGGCCGACGTAGCCACTGCCAACGACGCCTTCCTCGCGGCATTCGACGGCGGGCCGGGCCAAACGCCGCACAAGACGCTGCTGCGCGCGGCATGCTACGGCAAGGTTGACGCGGCGGGCGTGCAGTGGATCCGCGCCCAGCACGAGCGCGGGTTCCAGCGGTGGTACAAGGCAATTGTCCAGGGCTTTGAGGGCGTGCGCAAGCTTCTCTCGGACGACACCATTTTGGCCGCCGAGGAGCTGCTGGTCGTGCTCGGCGACCTCGGCGCGCCGCAGGTCGCGCTGGCCACCGACGCGCACGAGCTCGCGTACCGGCTGCTCACGGCGTCGATCAGGGGCAGCCAGGTGTTCGAGCCCCAGGCAACCTTCGTCGAGCACCTGTTCAGCACCGAGATCGACCGCCCCATTGCCGTGGCCAAAATCGGCGCGGTTCCGCTCGTCGACGTTGTCGAATCGCTCAGCGAGCCGGACAGCCGGCTGTTCGGGCTCATGGACGTCGCGGACGCCGACGCGCTGGTCGCTCAGACCGCTGAGATCCAGGCCGGGTGCGACGCCGGCGTGCGCGCTACCCGCGAGTCGTTCCGCGAGCACTTGGAGCAGGTCTACGCCGTCGACCTCGGCGAGCCGATCCGCAGCTTCCGCCGCCAGCCGGATTCGCGCTCGTTCTGGCTACTCTCGGACTCTGGCAAGGTGGCCTCAGTGGACTCGGCAGGCAATATGGCTGTTCTAGGCAGCGGCCCAGCCCGCGTTGGTGCTGTTTTCACAGGCAAGGATGCCGAGATTGTGAGTATCGCCCCTAGTGAGCACAAACTAGTGCTGCCAAATGGCACTATGCGCGACCTGGCATTCGAGCCAGCTGCCGTCACTGCACGCTACGACGGTGAAACGACTCATATCTGTATATTATCCGAGGACCAGCAACACTACGAGTTTACCACGTACGCCTAGTTCTCGCTTTATTTATCCGCCACTGCGCGCTACATTATGGCCATGACCTGCTGCTCAATGTAATATAAACATACGGCGCTGAGACACCCTGTTGCGATTTTTTAACAACAGCGAGGTCGCGCTTGATGTACTGTAACGACAACCCACCACAAAATAAGGCACACTTACAAGTTCGCTCTCTTATGCACGTTAATTACCCTACCCATTTAGGGTTACTATGCAGGGCACATATCGGATTTTATTATAGAACATGCAGGGGAGATTCCGTTTCAGAGAATTCTAAACGATATCTTCCAAGAAAGCGAAGAAATTTCAAGCATGAACAGCTCGGGGCTGTGCATCGAGTCGGGATCCACGAGTATCGATTGGCATCGTGGTAGCTCGACGCTTATCATTACGTTGGGTGAGCCACATTCACACGGCCACCGCACTCGCAACAGCCAGAGCATTCCTACCGGTCCAGGAAGCCTGCTTATATACCTACTCCTGGCAGTCTAGTCCGAACTCAAGCAACTCAATTGCAGTCATACCGCCAAAGTGCGACAAAAATCGCTGATCTGCCATTCGTAAGGCGCTAATGCATCACAGTCCAGGCCCAGGATCACATCATCACCGCTTGCAACTAAACCAGCGCATAACGCGTCACGCGCTGATGCTTCATGCCGAGCCTTGATGGCGACTCACATATCATGATGGAGTCGAGTTGTACCGATTACTATCATCCACTACACCAGAGCCCAAAGAGGGCTCCTGGGACTGGGAATGGGTCAACTTCCTTAATACTGACGCGCTACTATCGGATTCATATCATTTAAGACGACGAGTCGCATTCTGTGAAGTGAAGGTCGATTTCGGCATACCTACGAGACGTACTGGCCTGCTGAGAGGGACACATGAGGTGTCGGAGACCTTATGTGCCATTGGAGAGCTATTGAAGCACAGTTTCGCATTTATGAGCAATTAATGCCATGATACTCGAGTCATTGTTACCATACGTTCTCAATCAAAGCCCATATTACTTCGATATCTGAGGCTCCGAGCTCAGCTCCGGAGCAGCTCCGCAGGCAATAAGCCAGTATCGTGCGGCTACTATGCGTAGCACGCGGGCTTATAAAGGCCTTAAAAGCTCCGGAGCTAGATCCTGGCTCACTCTGAGATCTCCCACCCCGCTCCACTCTTGGAGCCGGGGGAAGAGCCCATATCGTGCGGTCGAAGAGCCGGGTAGCAGGCGTCTCAAGCGGTCATCTCATGGCTACGAAGGCTCCAAAATAAGCTCCGTTGCTCTGCAGATTGATGTCAAGCATTGGAGTAAGTATCACGGGTTGAGTGAATCCAACTGAACAGCAGCATTAACACGCGGTTCTCCGACCTCCTCACTCGGTATCTTTACTGCATTAGCTCATAGCAACACCAACTTATAGCCTGGAACAGCACTTTTGATCTTCATTCAAGTTAATTTACATCCGATTTCCGGAATATGATTCAAATGAGAGATTGCAAGACTGCAGTATTCGGGTCAAAAGTGGGTCGCTCTTTATCTACTCGGCACCAAGTGATGACAACTCAAGGGTCCTCGTTATTCTTGTATGGGGTCATGCTCGTAACTATGTCTCTCCGCGCTTGAACTGTGTTTTAAGCGAGCTATTTAAGCTAAGAATTGTGCTGCCCAACTTATTCGAGTGTTTAATAGAGAACCAAGAAGGTCCGAACTGAGCTCCAGAGCAGCTCCGGAAGGAGCCCAATTTAAAAATGAGGAAAAATAGCCAGTATCGTGCGGCAATGGAGCCAGCATCAACCTTATCGTGCGGGCACGCAATGGCTCCGAAAGCTCCGGTATCTGTTCTGGAGCGGCCCCTAAAGCTCCACGGTTAAGGATATGCAGCGGAGCCGGTATCATGCGGACACATTGATCGTATCGTGCGGTTCTAAAAGCTCCGAGGTCAGCTCCGGAGCTTCAGAATAGCTGCTATTTCTCACCGTGTTGGAGCCAGTCCGTGTATATATGACGTTTCGAACGGCCATCTCATGCGCGAGCAAACCAAAGCTTCAAAAGTTCAGGGAGCCGCACAATGAAGGTCAGGTAGTGCCATATTGCGAACGCTAGCTCGAGAGCTGTGTCGCCTCGGGGGACACGGCTATCCAAAAATGGGGGACATAGCCCAGTTAGACTCGTACAGCTCAGCCATTGTCTAAATCGTTTGGAAGCCTGCTGGCTCCAGGTGTAGTAAGCACACTTGATTCAAGCTATAGGTTCTATACACTCTAGAGCTAGTCGCCTGGTGTATTAGAGTTGTTACTTTGCGATCCTTTTCAATCTGGTGCTGAGCTGAAAATTCAGATGCAGCTTGCAGCTTGAATTGTTTCTAGCGTTGTATCCAAGTCCTGGAAGGTGCGATCCTCAACGTGGTTGATTTGCATCCTGCGAGCCAACTTCAATGGTACTGGGCATTCATACCGAGGCACCTTCACCAATCTCAAAACAGGACCTGGCAGCCTCAAAAGCATCTCAGCTGATGAGATCAAGAGAGTGTGGCGGTCTCTTAAATTATTGGGTCGAAAATCGTACTTCACACGGGCTTGTAGAGGCTCTAGAGCAGCTCAAACAGCCCAGTAGCACATGTTGAATTATCCTCGTTGTCTTACGGGGCGACGGATCGGGTATTCGCGTATCAGGCAAGTGCTCAAAGCTCCGAGAGCTTCGGGATTCGCTCCGGAGCTCCACGAGCTCCGCTACAATAGGCAGCGTCGCACGATCAAAACGTCTGAGCTTGTGTGTATCGTGCGGGCGTGAAGCTTTATTAGACGTATCATGCGGTAACAAAATCAAACTAGGTAGTGAGCTCTCAGGCGCAAATTGGCCGTCAGCTTCGGAGCTGGCGGAGCAAATAAGGGACGCGTAATACGCTCAATTTCTTTTTAGTGGACGCACGATACGGGCTCCATCCCTTGGCTCCGAGAGTAGAGCTGGTGGTGAGCTCTCAGGCGCAAATTGGCCGTCAGCTCCGGAGCTGGCGGAGCCAATAAGGGACGCGTAATACGCTCAATTTCCTTTTAGTGGACGCACGATACGGGCCCCATCCCTTAGCTCCGAGAGTGGAGGTGGTAGTGAGCTCTCAGAGCAAATTGGCCGTCAGCTCCGGAGCTAGCGGATCCTGTTGTAAGAGAAAACTCTCACGTTGGATTACGTCACTTTAAGTGTTGAATGACTCATCCATGTGATCTCGCGTCTCGAGACCGCGTGACCCCTGCATGAGAGGTGGCGTTAATGTGACCTTGAACTAAGGACAAAAAAGACCATGCTCCGATGACCCAACCTTGATGTAAGGCGGGCGATAATGTAAGTTGTGGTAATGTCAGAGGTTGTAATGTCAGAGGTAGTGGTAACTTAGGCTAACGTCAGCTATGACCATGCTCCGGCGACTGGACGATGGTGGCGACGCTTTAATTCGGACGTAGTAAGGCTTTTGGGAACCTTTCAATAAATTGACCTCAGAGAAAGACCATCCACTCGGAGCTACTGTATACATACCATACATCATCGTAGGTGGGCACATGACTCATCTATGGTATAAATAGTGTAGCTTAGTGTATTTAGCCTTTATCTAATTTCAATCCTCAAGAATATCCCCTAGAGCCTCTTAAGTGCGGAATTAAGGTCTCAGATGCTGCCGCAACCGACTTCCGGTCGACTGCCACATTACCACCACCTCGGACACCAGTAAAAGCCGTCAGCTCCGTCAGCTCCGGAGCTAGTGGAGCCGCTGACGGACGCGTAATACGCTCAATTTCGTTCTAAAGGACGCACGATACGGGCTCCATCCCTTGGCTCCGAGAGTGGAGCTGGTAGTGAGCTCTCAGGCGCAAATTGGCCATCAGCTCCGAAGCTGGCGGAGCCAATAAGAGACGCGTAATACGCTCAATTTCCTTTTAGTGGACGCACGATACGGGCTCCATCCCTTAGCTCCGAAAGTGGAGCTGGTAGTGAGCTCTCAGGGCACCAATGTTCTTAATACATGGGAACTTCGCACCTGGTATGGGCTAGCGGTTTCTGCTCGACCGGAGGACCGCTGGTTCAACTCTCTTTATCAGACGTATCACGCGGTAACGAGAAAGCTCCGGAGCAGCTCCGAAACCAACTAGGGGGTTAGAGCCCGCTGCGTTCCTGTAAAATGCCCCTGCTCTCTATTCGTACAGGGCGCCAATGCTCTTAAATACTTGGGAGTTTCGCAACTGGCATGGGCTAGCGGTTTCGGCTCGGCCGGAGCCCAGATACTGGTTCCACTCTCTTATGCCAATCGCAAAGCGTCTGAAGCTGCTCCGAATTAAATTTCAGAGCCAGATTAGCCTTTGTATGCCTGCAAGATAAGCAGAACCCAGAGCTCCTTATTTGCACTGGGTCGGACCCAATGTCTTGCGGGGCTTCAGATTGAGCTGACACACCGCGCGCTCCGAGTGCTCATTAGTTTGCTCGGAGGCTGCACATTGCTCTGAGGGTCTTCGAAAACTGAGCCATACGATGCTGTTCAAGCATCCATCTCAAGAACGCTGAAATGTAAAAGCAGGCGCCGCCTCAGATCGGTTGCGTACTCGCCAGCTCCAACAGACTTACTAAGGGCGAGATAGTTCTAAGCAACTACTAGGCTAGCGTAAACAAACATACTTGGTGAATGGCATATAGAATCGCGGCGCCGCAGCGCAGCACCGCGTCGGTGATCATACTGCACGGGCTCGGCGACTCTGGCGCAGGGTGGGAGTTTCTGGCGCGCGAGTTCCACCAGCGGCCGTCGATGAAGCACATTAACTTTGTGCTTCCGAGCGCGCCGCAGCGGCCGATCTCCGCGGCACAGGGCATGCCGATGCCTGCGTGGTTCGATCTGAACGGGCTGGGGTCGTCGCTCGATAAGTTCACCAGCGACGCCGAGGGAATCACGAAAACCCTCGAGTATGTGAAGCGGCTGGTGAGCGCCGAAGTTGAGCGCGGGATTCCACGCGAGCGCATTCTGGTTGGCGGGTTCTCGCAGGGTGGCGCGCTAACGATGGCGCTTGCCATCACGGCAAAAGAGCGATTAGCAGGGTTCTTGTCGATGAGCGGGTTTCTGCCAGTAGCCGACCACCTTGCCGGGCTGGCGAGCGGGGCCAATCGCAACACGCCGTTTTTCATGACGCAGGGAACCGCGGACGATATGGTTCCGCTGCGTGCTGGGGTTGCGAGCGCGGAGATGCTGCGCAAACGGTTCGGGTTTGCTGACCTCGAATTCGAGACGTACCCGGGGCTGGGCCACAGCGTGAACGCGGACGCTCTGGAAGCGATTGCCGCGTTTGTCGAGCGCGTTCTTAAATAAATTAGCGGTTAATCGAAGTATTCTGCGCGCTGGCGGCGCCCGCGCGTGACGCAGCGCGCGACGTGTGCGGCAAACCGGGTTCCGGCAACCTGCCGCTCGCAGTTGTCGCACCGGTAGTACCGCGTCTCGGTACTCTTTTCCTGGCCGTAGAGATCGACGCCGCGCCCGCTGAACAGCGCGGCCCGCTGCGTGAGCTCACCTTTGGTGGGCAGAACCACCTCGGCCTTGCCCCACTGCGCGCGCAGCTTTTTTTCCTGGAAAAACGCCGGCAGCACGCACTCCTGGCACGCTTCGCCGAGCAGCTGGTTCAGTATTGCCACGGCCACGGCGTCCAGCTCGTCCATAGTAGAGAAACGTTTAGGGTAGCCGTCAGCTTAGGTTAGGCTCGCCCCCACCACGCCAGTAGAGGCGACGCCTAGGATGGATGGTTGTATGGCTGTGTGGGCGGACGCCGAAGTATCTGCGGAGTTCCCTTGGGGTTAAGGACGGCTGGTGTAGCATACCTTACGAAATAGCCCGGTTGCTAGACGCGGCTTGGCAGTCGAAGTAGGAGAGGAGCGAAGCAATTTAATCATATATGGTCCCTATGTACTTGCACGCTCTGCCTAGCTCCAAACCAGGCCGTTAAGGAATATAAAGAGCTGGTGAGCGAATATCTACGTTGGTTATGTGCGCCCGCGCCTGTGGACGCGGGCGTAGTGGTTGTTGGTGTTTATGGGTGGTACCCTACCCTTAATTATCCGACGCGTGGCTGGTTCGTGTTTTATACAATGAGTGCAAAGCTCGCGGAGGTGGACCCAAGCACGTTGGACGACCCGGAGGCAGTTGTGGACGCTCTACGCACGGCTACTGATGCCGGCACAAAGCTCCAGCTCGCGCTGAAGCTCGCCGAGTTTGAGCCTGACGCTGCGCGACCGGTGATCTCGATGCTCGACGCGTCAGCCGTCGACACAAAGGCCGTGATCGAGCTGCGGCTTGGCACGCGCTCTTTCCCGCCGGCAATTGCCTATGCCATCTTCCCTGCCGATCTTGTGCGCGGCTACGAGGCTCCGAAGCTACTTATCGAGTTCGATCCGGTGTGCTTGCTGCCGTTTGTGCACTTCGAGGCCAAGCAGAAGGTTGACAGCACGGCGCCCGATGCAGTTGATCTGCTGCGCGAGTTCATGCCCTCAGACACGGTGTATGAAGACCGCAAAAAGTGGGACGAGCAGCGACGCGCCGAGCGCCAGCGCCTGCCGTTCGGCAACAAGAGCAGTGCGTTCACGGTCAACGGCGAGTACGAGGTGTGGCGAATCAAGAGCGGCGACAGCGACAGCGCGGAGACCGCGTTTCTTCGCCGCATGTTTGTATTCAGCTGGTTCTTCATTGAAGGTGCGCGCACGCCCGACGAGTCGGACTCGACGTGGGACTTCTACATTGTTACGAAGAGAGGCAGCGTTGAATTTGTTGGGTATGTGTCTGTGTACGCGTTTCTGTACTACGGCAGCGGTGCGCAGTTTGAGGCCGAGGGCGGGCAGGGCCGGTGCACGCGGCGGCGGATTGCGCATTTTGTGCTTCTGCCGCCGTTCCAGCGCCAGGGGCTGGGATCCGCAGTGTACCTGGAACTTTTGAAGTTCTTTGTGCGGGACCCGCTAGTCAAGGAGGTTGAGGTAGAAGACCCCTCGACGCCGTTTGAGATGCTGCGGGACCGCACGCACTGGCAGTGGCTGAGCAGCGACCCGTCGGCCGTGGCGCTGCTCGACGAGTATGACGCGGCGCCCGAGGCGACGCTGGGCCGGCTTGTGGAGCAGTATAAGCTTGCGCCGATCCAGCTCCAGCGGGTGGCGGAGATGTATATTTACAAGGATGCCGGCTTCAAAGAGACCCGCGGGCTGCGGCAGCTGATCAAGGCGCGTCTGTGGGCGCGGAACTACGAGGCGCTGCGGGACATGGATCCCGCGACGCAGCGGGACCGGCTGCACGACGCGTTTGAAGGGGTTGTGCGGACGCACCGGCGGGCGCTGGGTCTGGACGCCGACAACGAGAGCGATGCGAGCGAGGAGGAGGCGGACGACGCGGTGGACGCGCTGCTTGCCGGGATTGCTGCGAGCCGCGGTGGGCCGGCGGCCAAGAAGCGAAGAGAGGAGTGAGCGTTTGTGTATAGTACTAATATGTGGCTCGCTTCGTTGAACGAGCGATCTCTGGATCGACGTTCCTATTACAGTAGCTACTGCGTTATAGATAGCTGTGTGTGTCATACTTTTGTACTTCTTGCTTTTTGTAGTGAACGGGCCAAGCGCCATATCCCGAGAACAGAGCTTTTTATTATGAGGCACTAAGCTAGGTTTACAGAGCCAGCGCATGCGAGATATGCCAGCGCATGCGAGATATGCGTTGAATAAATAGGGCCGAGCGAGCTAAGGGCGCCAGTACTGGGTGAAGCTGTGCATCTTGTCCATGACGACGGTGAAGATTGCGTTGACGCTTGCGTTGATGAGGTTCTGGAACTGGAGGATTGCCTCCTCCTCGCTGAGCTCCATCATGAAGCGTTCCTCGACCTTGTGGACGGCCTGGTCGCGCTCGACCATGATATTTGGGATGGTTGACTCGGACATGAGGTTGAAGAGGGCGAGGATGAGGTTTGAGGACTTTCTGAGGGTTGTGAACGCGGTGAAGCAGTAGCTGCGGAAGCGGGTGTAGTTTTCGGAGTTTGTGCCGCCGAAGCCGTCGAGCAGCTGCATGGGCAGCTTGATCATGGGCGGGAACGGCTTCGGGTCCTTGCCGAGGATGTAGCCGAAGTCGATGTGGAAGAAGTGTCCGTGGGCGTCGATGAGGAGGTTGTCGAGGTGCCGGTCGCCGACGCCGAGGAGGTAGGTGATGACGGCGTAGCCGGCGGTGGAGCGGACGTAGTTGTCCATGACGTCTGCGCGGACGCCGAGGGGCTCGCTGGGGTCGGCGGCGTGGGCGCGGAGGAACGGGAGGATACCGTGGTGCTTGGACAGCACGCTAGACAAAGTTTCGTTGGGGATGAACTGGATGAGGCCGTCGCTGTCGCCCGTGGCGAGGATGCGGTACGGGGTGAGCTTGAGGTCGAGGTTTTCCTTGCGCAGCAGCTGGTCCATGAGCTGGATGATCTGCATGACGAGCTGGTCCTGGCGGAGGTCGTCGCCGTTCTTGTAGATGAGGCGGTAGGTGCCGCCGGCGCTGGTGCGGAAGGTGATTTTGAGCGGCATCATCGAGCTCTTGAACACCGAGCACTCGTCCGGCACGGTGCCGACGACAATGACCGCCGGGTCGAGGGGCAGGCGGGTTGGCGTGAACCGGGCGAGCTCGTGGCGCGGGTCGGCGATCCACGCGCGCATCTGCTCGATGCGTTTTGGCCTTGGCTCGCGGGACTTCTTGACGAACTGGGAGAGCTGGACGAGGCGCTCTGCGAGGCGGGCCTGGTGCTCGACCTGGCGGAGGGTCATGAGCTCGAGCGGCGGGGCGGGGCCCGGCACGGCGGCGGTGTGGGGTGCAGCGGGCGCAGCGGGCGATGCGGTGTGTGCAGCGTGCGATGCAGTGTGCTCAGTTTCTGCAGAGTGAGACGCGAAGGCCTGCGATGCCGCATGAGCCGGCACGGCGGGCGACGGCGCGCGCGGCAGATCGAGCGCCGCCTCGCTTGACCGGTCGTGGCTTGACCGGTCGTGGCTTGACCGGTCGTGGCTGGACCGGTCGTGGGCGCGGGCGTGCTTGGCGTGCTTGCGGGGCAGCGACGCCAGGTAGTGGTTGCGGATCGGCTGGTAGATCTCGGCGCCGTAGGTGCGGTCCTTGGACTGGACGTCGACGTACCAGTAGAAGAAGTTGCCGAGGTTCGGGTTGAGCACGGCGCGGTTCGCAAGGAACCTTGCGAGGTAGGACTTCGCCGGCGAGCCCGCCCACGGCTCGAACTTCAGGGCCTCGACGAGCTGGAGCAGGTAGAGCTCGAGGTCCTGGTCGTTGGCGGTGCGGAGGCGGTCGACGGCGTAGGCGCGGACCTGGGCGTTCTGGACCTCGGGGCCGAGCAGCTCGAGCGCGTCGGCAACGTCGATGTCGACCCACATGTGGAGGACGTCGACGACCTCGGCGGCCTCGGTGTCGTCGTCCCAGCTGACGCTCTTGACGAACTTGGTGAGGGCGTTCTTGCGCTTCGTGAGGTAGTAGCGGTACTTCCACAGCAAGATTTTCTCGTCGCTGGTCAGCTCGTGGACGGGGCTGAACGCAATGATGCGCTCGAGCTCGTCGCGGATCTTGGCGGTCGGGCGCATGTCGCGGTCGATGTTCGACAGCCGGATCAGCCGGCGGTACTTGCCCTCGATCGGCGTCTCGCGGCTGAAGTCCGGGTCGTACACGGCCATCAGCCGCGCGTCCTCGTAGTGCTCGTCGACCTCCTCGTCCTCGTCGTCGGCAGGGTGGGCGAGCTCGTTGGGCCGGAACACGGCGACCGACGTGCTGAGCTGCTGCGTCGACGAGAACGCCGCCGACGGCGGGGCCACTGCGTAGGTGCGGGCGTGCCACACCACGGCAAAGTCCCACACCGGCAGCTCCACAAACAAGAAGTGGTCCTTGGCGCTGGACGCCGCGGCAAGGCCCTCGATCCGCCGGAACACAAGGTTGTCGAGCCAGTCGACCTCCGGGATCTCGCCCATCTGGTGGCGCTTCATCAGCAGCTCCAGCGCCTCAAGCTCGCCGCCGGCGGGGGGCTCGGCCGCGGCGTCGCGGGCCAGCAGCGCGCGCGGGTCCGCGTCGAGGGCGCTCGGCAGCTTCTGGCGGCCCTGCTTGAGGGTGTTGTCCCGGCCGTCAAATAGCCGCAGCACCGCCCCACAGTACACCGCACTGTCGCGGTGGCCCGACGGCCCGCGCACCGTGAGCAGCACCGTGCTGTCGAGCCCGAGCTGCGAGATCTGCACGGGCACCTCGAGCCACTCGTTCCACTGGTACGTCTTGGTTGCCCCCGGCCGGAACGACGGCGGCGGCGGCTTGTACGACGTGTACACCGGCAGCGTCGCAGGCATGCCCCCAAAAAACACCTGCACCTCCACGCTCAGCGACGTCGGGCTGCGCGCGCCGAGAAACGACAGCTGCTTGCTGGGATCGTCGACGAGCTGGCTGAACGGCAGGCGATCGCGGTGGCCCTCGAGGTGCCCGATGCGGATGCGCAGCGGCACGTCGAGCTCGACAGACCGGTAGAACGTCGCCATCCCGCCAATTGCTTGTGTGGCGGCGGTCTGGCTGGTTTACGGTTGGAGTGCTTGGGGTGGTGGTGTGAGGTTAGGACCGGCGGTGTGGGACGTGCGTAGGCGCTCACGTGAGCACCGCCGGAACGTCGAGGGACGCGCGGCGCGGCGCCCGAAAAATGATAAATCTTGACTGCACCAACAAAGAGACAATATATTCAGTGTGCTCCAGAAAAAAGTGCACTCTCTGGGCACTACAAAGTCAAGCAAAGATTCTGGCAAGGATTCTACTAAGGGCGCCAGCGTGGACATCATCCCCTTCGACCCCGCGCGGAGCATTGCGCAGCTGCAGGACTACGCTTTGAAAAACGGCTTCTTCGAATTGAAGGGCGGCCACTGGTTGCAAAACGATGTTGCTGAGCACGCTGTGCGCCGCACAGTGTTCAATTTCAAAGGTCTCCTCGGGCTCCTCAAAAGCTCGACTCGGAATACGAGAATCCGATCGTCATCGAATCAATCGAGACGCTTGAGGAGGGCAAGCACAACAATTTGTACAAGGTGCAGCTTGTAGACAAGCGTACATACGTGCTGTGCGTACCCTATCCTCGCGGACTGCCCGAGTACCGGCGCCTGCGCCTGCTCAGCGAGGTCGCAACAGCGGACTTCTTGGCTACCCGAGTATTTCTCAATTCATCCACCAGGGTATCTACCGCGATTGCGTGTTCAGGTACCAACGACAATGTTATTGGCACGCCGTTCAGTCTCTCAAGCTTTATTTCCGGCGAACTGCTCTCGACAAACTGGAACCCCGACGGTCCTGTAGATAATGAAGAGATTATCAAGCCCCTCGTGAACATTGTTGGAGAAATTCTCAAACACAAATTTCCAGCATTCGGCAGTATCTACTATGCGCGCGACATGCCCAACGGCGTACCTATTGCTGCTGATTGTGACTTTGTGATTGGACCCAGCACCGAAAGGGTATTCTGGCAATCGGATGCTTCAGCATCATTGCGCGGGCCTTGGCTTAGCTGGAATGAATACTTTCAGGCCACTACTGATGCAGTGCTTGCTGAGGCACGCTCGGCACCACCTGATGCGCCGGCAGCGCTAGTAACCGCCGAGCGCTATGCCCATCTAGCGCCTCGTTTGTTCACTGCCGACGAGTTACCAGGCGAGATTACCAGCTCGCGTCTATTCTACCCGGAGCTATCGCCGAAGAAAACCATTGCGCACGATGGTAATTTTTGGATTATGGACTTCGAAAACACCGTCATAAAGCCTTAGTTCCTGCACGGGTTCCCGGAATTTGCCCGCAACTCGCTCTTTTACAATACCAGCATTGAAGACATTGAAAATTTTGGTGCCCTGCCCGATCATCGTCGCACCATGCTCGCAGACAGCCTCAACCGCTACCCAGCAGAGATCAGCTACGGAAGGGAGCTCAGCGACATCGCTCCAGAGCTTAAGATTGCGCACACCTCAGGAATCACGCGCCGTCAGATTTTGAACCGTCGCGTAATACTGACCGGGATCAACGGAGAGACCTTTATCGCCCTCGAGACTGTTCTCCTCACGCTCAGACAGGACTGGAAATACCTCAATATCAAACGCAGCTTCCCACTCTTCTACTCTGAGTTTCAACTGGGCGAGCTCGAAATTGCCATCGCTTTCTTCGCCTTTCTACTAGAACGAAACAAGTATATTGAGAAGAAATGGATGGTTCCCGTTGAGGAATTTGACAGCCTGCTCGCCAGTGGCTCTTTAGTGCTGGTTGACGAGAAGAAGGGTACCTACAATCTTGGTGGAATTCATGTTACGTAGTAAATAATAGTAAATATGGGCGATCTATATATCTCGCCCGTTTTAATGATTTATAGATTTACGAGTCATTTGCGCGGCCGGGGTCGGCCTGTTCAGCATCAACATTGAACCTCCTGGGGCAGCGCTCCCCCGCCAACTAATGGAGGGTTGTTTGGCTGGTTTGTGGTGGGGACCGCCATGGGCTTGGAGGCGCCAGTGTGTGAGGGTGCCAGACGAGAGCACGTGAGCATGCAGTCACACGCAGCGCTCGCTGGGGATCGACACCCCCAGATCGCGGCTGCACATCACGAGGGCAGGCTGGCGCGCCGCGTGCCCGCCCTCGCCCGCTAGATGCACTTCCCTGAGCCACAGACCACGTTAACCACCATACATGCATGCTCCGGCTCATCCGAAAGAGGTGCTCGAGTATCAGCGCACTGGCTCGGTGACGACAGCATAGCTATATATAGCTTCGGCTTGGCGCGTTCACACGTCAGTTACGCGCCCCGGTTGTAGCTATAGGGTTAGGCGATAATGTAGAGTGAGTCGGCCGCAGTTCGTCTGTGTTGGAGTTGTGTAACTAGGGGGCAATGAAACGAGTTCGCCCATGATGCGAGCGCTTTATTAATACCTTATATAAGATACTCGTAGCCCCGGCCTGAATTGAATCGGAAGCGAGGGAGGAGAGCAGCAGAGGTCATAACATTCATCGAGAGATGACCCTGGCGGCGGAGAGCTGCACAGAGAGGGTGGTACATTAAAGAGCGCATTACCTGTCGCAGCTTCTTCTTGCTGTGATATGAGCCTTGTGCATGTGCGCCTATTATGGCCAGCGCCACGACAGAGGCTGCAAAAGCGTGGAATTGTGTTGTAAGATGCCAATTGAGACTTCAGATCGCGAAATTCCTCAATTGAAGCTGCCTCGTTGAGTGTTACCGGTTTGCCACTAGTCAAACGTACTCCCTCACGTTGTCGATTGAACTTTCTGTGCTTCTCTTGCAAATTATTGACCACACCCTTCAGCAATGATAGCTCAGCCGTAGTTTGTCTTGACGCATGCAACGCCTGGTCCACTGCTTTACAAATTTGGCCAGGAAAACTACTACCATGCCTTCTGATACTATTCAGAATGTATTGGTAGTGCTGTTCGTCCTCTGAAGGAGTCTCAGGCGTCTTAGGTTCCCATAAAACGGGCTCAGGTGGCGGAGTGCTTTGTTTAGAGACTTTCGATAGCACCTTGTCAGGGCAATATGGAATGAGGCCGTCCCCTCGGAACGCACCTTGAATATTTGATTTTGTTATTGCTTGCTCGTAAGCCAGTACCAATCGTCTCAAAAAGATCCCCTTCAGTATAGTATGCTCTCCACAGCGTTGCTCGTCGTCAACTTCCTTCTAATAGAAGCGCTTAAGGCTACTGAAAGCACCGAGATCCAGGGGCTGCGTCATATGCGACGTGTGAGGAGGTAAGACCGCGGTTATAATATTCTTTTCACGACAGTAGTCCAGAAATTGTTTCGTACGATGACTCCCATGGCCGTCAAGAACTAACAGTCGGTTCCGCCCGCCTGCTCGCTCCCTAGTATGGAGCTCAAAGTGCTCAATCCATTGCACACATGTCTCATTATTGGTCCAGCCCTTTGGAGAAGACTTAAGACTCCAGCCCTCCGCTAATTCCTTGCATAAAAGGCTGTTTACCGTGCTCCTTTTATTAGGACCATCGGGGGCACCGCAAACCCGTCCCCTGCAATACATGCGACCACAGTAGCCCACTCGCGCTGGCCAGGACTCACTCGTATGCCTTTAGACTTGATCGCTTTTACCACCACCAAAGTCTTCTCCGTCGTTCCGATTTGAAATCCAGTTTCGTCCATATTGTAAACATTGGAATCGGAAACTTCGTATTCTGACTTAAGATCCAGGAAGCGGTTGAACCACGGATTTAATGTTTCTGGGCTACAATTTCGGGCCTGCTTATACTCCATAAACTTAGTCCATTTCTTCTTGAGCCCCTCCGTCCTATCTACGAAATGTCGAGACCATTTCTGCCCCACAGGCGGCAATTTCTTGGGCCTCAAAATATCGTCCGCAGCTTCTCTGATCAAACCGTACGACAGAGGATGCCCGCTATCATCCATTTCAAAAATGTAGCGTGTTAGCCTTTTTTCCTCCTCTTCGGTAAGTCGGTACTTCCCTACTCGGGCTTGCTTTCTAGATAGCCTACCTCTCAGCCGCGCTGTCAATGTGCTGACAGGTATGTTACACATGTCCGCCACGTCAAGGGCATTAAATTGCCTTCTCCCTTCTTATAAAGCTTAATTGCCTTTTGAATATTCTCCTCAACCAAATCCTGTGCCATTCGGCCGCTAATGATTAACTTATTATCCATGCTGATGATGATGTTCATCAATTAACTATTACAGTAGCTCTAGGTATATAGCTTTTGTCTGATTACAACCCACTAACGGATCTTTAGAGCCCCTGTTAGTCCTGGGCACCAGATCCCAGACGTCGCCGTAATCAACGTTTGGTCGTCGGGGCAGGGGATTTACCCTGATGCAATGTCACACGACCTCTGCTCAATAAAACACATCGCGTCTGAAGACCTACCTACTACCCTTAGCATCGTCCTCCCATTTGGGCGGTCTATCCATTTCCATCCGCTTTCCAATTCACCCAGCCTACCATTGCCGGTGCTATGCAGTGCCACCCAAGCAAGTCCCCCTCGAGCCAGTGTGCGTGGCATCAATTGTATGCGACGTAGCCTACAATGACCGCCTGGACTTTATGGATGCGGTGCGGCTTGGTGTTGCCAACGAGAGCTTCCGTCCTAGAGGCGGCCGTGCTGAAACCACCAAGCGCCTAGCTCAGTACGTGGCCAACCTCGCAACCAGGGCACTTTTTGGGGCCTTGGATTTCGGCGCTGCCTCTGAATAGAGAGTTGCTTCGCCGTGGGTCGCTGGCTGCCTAGGAGCTCAATGAACGCCTCGCAACACTTTACTGGATCGAGCTCCCATTCTCAGTTTAGCCGCGTATCCAATGGGCAGCACCGAGCCAAGAAGGTCCACAAGCATCTGTGGGGTAACGACAATATCTGCCATTTGTAGCAAAGCAGCAGTTCGAGACTTAAGCTGAGGGTGCTCGCCAATGAACTGCATGGTAACACTCTTTAGCCGTTCGACCAAGTCGTGCGAAAGCTCAGATGAACCCACTCCTCAGGATACA
Organism: Entelexis gropengiesseri; assembly: GCA_030579755.1. Classification (NCBI taxonomy): domain Eukaryota; kingdom Fungi; phylum Ascomycota; class Dipodascomycetes; order Dipodascales; family Trichomonascaceae; genus Entelexis; species Entelexis gropengiesseri. The sequence continues at coordinate 157,406 of JAKTRO010000009.1, read as the reverse complement.
ATTCCACTGTCACTATGCCGTCCCGCAGCCGCTGTTTGACACCAGCGCGGCACAATCCGTAAAGGCCTTTGCCCTCCGAGCCCATCGATCCCGTCTGCACAACTCGGCAGAGGGTCCCAATGTCGGTGTCTGCACCATTCACTATGGGGAACACAAAGAACAGCGTTTCTTCCGCGCGCAGCAGCGAAACGGCCTTTCTGGCGAGGTCAAGAGTGGCCTTACTGGTGGGGGCGACGTCGAGAGTGAACCCTTCAGGGTACGCCGCGTTATCATCTACGGCCTCAACAATTCCGGGGAAGAGGATGTGGTTGTGCGACACTGCCACTGAAGGAACGCGTACCTCAGCCGCCTTGATCTCAAAAAGTTCGTGTAACTCACACACGTACAGGACGCAACAGTTATTACTGGTGCGGGTGATGATAGTGGTGGCAGGCTTCGCGCCACTCAACAGTAATAGGTATGTCACGTGAAGACGGGTCGGTTGCCGAGAGAGACCCGGTGCCGCGCTCTGGAGCGCGTTAATGGCTTGCACAAGCTCTTTAGATATCTGGTTCTCTGATGGACTGACTTTGCTCACTAGGCACTAGGCTGGTGACGCGTACAGGCTAGGCTGGGAACGCCTCATATCACTGAGATCCTTCTCGAGAGACTTAGCTAGAAGACTGACTACACTGAGACCCCGAGAGTCGAGGGACTATAAAAATCATCATGAACAAAGGCAATATGGAAATATATTTTTGGAACAGCCGTTTAAACTGCGGTTGCTTCGACTTAAACAGAAGACGTTTTCTCGGACAAACTAGAGGCTGTGTCGACGTGCTCAGCGATGGCAACCTCCTTGCGGCCGTCGACATCTTCGATGTGGTCCGCAAGGCCCTGCTTGATCGATGGAGCCCTGCCACCACCAAGCATATCAATATCATCAGCGTTCGGCACATGAGGTGGCTTCCAGTTGGTAGTGCGCCATGCAGGAATGTTGGCCTCCCAAACCTGGCCGATTTCCTCCAGGGTCAGACCATGGGTCTCCGGGAACTGGATGAACACATGGATGGCCATGGCAAAACAGAAGACTGCAAACATGATGTATGTTTTCCATGTGATATTAACGAACGCGGTAGGCGTGAACATACCAATAGCGAAATTGAAGATCCAGTTGACAGCGGCACAGAAACCGTTTGCGGTGGCGCGCTGTTCAAGTGGGAAGATCTCAGACACATAAATCCAGGCACCAGGGCCCCAGGTGGGGGCGAACGAAGCGACGAATAGGTACGAGATGGCAATCACACCTTTAGCCGCGCTCTTGTGGGTATCAGGAATTTTCATGCGGATCTGGGGGTTTCCATCAAGGTTGGGGATCGGAACCGAGTACGATCCGAGGACTGCAGCCATTGCAATCATCCACAACATCAGGATAATGGCACCGTAGAATAAGAGGCGGCGGCGACCCCAGCGATCGACAAACAGCAAAGCAGGAACAGTCATCGCTACATTGATGATGTACTGGATCGAAGAGGCAACAAGGTTGGAGTCACCAGTATACCCAGCAAACGCAAAAATGGTGGTGATATAGTACATGTCGACGTTCATACCCGTGAGCTGTTGCCACATTTGACAGGAAGCACCAACAAATGTTCGACGGAGATTGGTCTTACCCTTGAACAGATCAATGAATTTGAAGTGTGAGTTCTGCTCGATTATCACGGCCTCCTTAATCTCTTCAACCTCGACCTTGACAATATCAGCCTCGACGTCACCCTTCGCCTGGATATTGGCAATTATTTGAATTGCTTCTTCCCAACGACCCTTAACAGCAAGCCAACGAGGGGATTCTGTAAGGAAGAGAGTACCCAGGAAGAAAATCATACCGGGAACCATCTGGATACCCCATCCAGTGCGGAACGAGGCAGGTCCTGCAATGTACCCACACCCGAACCCGATATAGAACATGATCAAGATTACCCCAGTTTATAGCCCATTGGAATAGGCCAACGAGTGCTCCTCGAATCTTCTTCGGTGAAAGCTCAGCAACGTATACGGGAGCCTGTGAGGATGCCAGGCCAATTGCGAAACCGGCAATCAGACGCCCGAAGATGAGTTGCGTGAGGTCCTGCGACGAGCACTGAACCGCAGCGCCAATCATCCAAAGCCAAGACGCTAGCTGAAGAACAGGCTTACGCCCGAACAAATCACTCAAGTAGCCAGAAATAAGTGAGCCAAGGAAAGACCCACCGGGCATTGAAGACGTAATGCCGGCCTGCCGCGTGGCCTGTATCTCCTTTTTGCCTGTAGCAGGGTTGACTGTACCGAAGAAATCGATGTAAGGCTGCCTTGAAATGAAAGCGGACATACTACTGACATCAAAACCAAAAAGCATGCCACCCATGACAGCGATACCTGCTATGACATAGGCGTTGTAGACTTTCCACTTTACGCCGATATCCAGGTTGAAAGAGTTATTGGGCCCGTTGAAGAACATTAGGACTTAAAGGATGGAAAACGACCCATGATTGGTATTAGATCGGATTAAATACTAAAATCTTGATCAGGGCAAGCGATCAGGGTTAGTTAGTGACGAGGAGGGGAATTGTGAGCAGTGTATTAGTGCGGGGTAGCGCATGCAGGGTAAGGGCGTCACCGTGCAACTCCGCGCCGTTGAAGAACATTAGGACTTAAAGGATGGAAAACGACCCATGATTGGTATTAGGTCGGATTAAATCCTAAGAACTTGATCAGGGCAAGTGTGCAGGGTTAGTTAGTGACGAGGAGAGAATTGTGAGCAGTGTATTAGTGCGGGGTAGCGCATACAGGGTAAGGGCGTCACCGTGCATAAGGGTAAGGGCATCACCGTGCAACTCCGCGCAATAGGAGGCGGAGAGCCCAGGCACCAAAGCGCACGCGTTTCTGCACGATCACCTTGCACTGACTGCGCGGCTCTTCGTATAACCGACGCATTCAAACTCTTACTTAAGATACAAGTAACGCATTTTACGGTCGGATTAAGCAGCGTATATAAATTGCGTGGGAGAGGCTATCTAGTGCTCATGCTTGGGAGTCACGCACGGCGACCACGCCCCTCAGTAGTGGGATGACCGGATATATAGGTCAAGGGCACTTGCTGCGAAATCCAACAACCCCTTCTAATGAAGGATCTCCGCAGTTGAGCCGGGGCGCCGGCAGGTGATCGCGTGTGTTAATGTAATGTAACCCTGCATAACGTGAGATCCAGGTAAACGGCTCACCTCTGCATGCAGCTCACTTTGTAAGCAGAGTGTCATCAACGGTTGATGGAGCAGATCTCAGGATTGAGATCATCAGGTGGCACCCAAGTGAATGTCGGAAATACCACGCGAGGCGCGCATATCCATGGCCATTGAGGCTATACGTTGCAAGAAATCTAGCATACGTAATGCTGCGACTCTATATGGCATACCGTTTTCCACTCTTCGCGGTCGATTGGAGGGTCGCACAGCGAGAAATAAGATGCGGCCGAGTTCTCATCGCCTAACTTTAGCTGACGAGGAAGTTCTCATAAAGCATATCCTACATCTGGATGCAAGAGGCCTTCCGCCCTCGCTGCCTGCTGTGCGCAATGCTGCCTCTCAGCTTCTAGCGTCAAAAGAGCTTCCCCCTGTCGGCCATGATTGGGCCCGCCGTTTCATTAATCGCACTCCTCAACTGAAAATACTCAAGGCACGAGCATATGACTACCAGAGGGCTTTATGTGAAGATCCGGAGAAATTATTGGAATGGTTCACTCATTTTTCGGCTACGAAGTCTGAATATGGAATCCGTGATAGTGATGTCTATAACATGGATGAATCTGGGTTCCAAATGGGGATGATAACCCCTTCAAAGGTAGTTACGGATATCGAAAGCATTGCCAAAGCCAAGCTACTCCAACCAGGAAACCGTGAGTGGGTCACGGTGATTGCCTGCATAGGGGCTGATGGGTTCGACGTACCGCCTTTTTTCTTGGCCAAAGGTAAAATCCATATGCTGGAATCGTATGCGTATGAGCTGCCCGGTACCTGGCGAGTCCGATCGACCGCTAATGGATGGACCAACAATGAGGCAGCTTTTCAATGGCTAGAGGTATTCGAAACGTCTCCCGCGTCACGGGCAGCTGGCGGTTACCGGATGCTGGTATTGGATAGACATGAGAGCCATTGCTCTTTTGATTTCAGGGAGTCCTGTCAGCAGCGTAGAATAGTGCTCACCTTTCTTCCTCCACACTCATCACATATAACTCAGCCTTTAGATGTTGGCTATTTCAGTGTCTTGAAACGAGCTTATGGACAGGAGATTGAGGTATATATGAGAAATCACATAACCCACATTGGGAAGTATGAGTTTTTCGTCGCCTTCAAGAAAGCCTACGAGCGCTCAATGACCAAATATAATATCTTGGGGAGCTTCCGAGGTGCTGGACTCGTCCCGTTCAATCCAGATGCCGTTATCCCCGATCTCAGTTTACGGCTAAAAACCCCGCCACCTCAGACATCAGACGCGGAATCCCCTTGGAATAACTCCTCACACTCGTAAACAAGTCAAACCACAATGCACGCTCATCCTACGACAGATACGCGATCAGCAAAATAATTCTCCGACGCCGAAGCGCTCGGTAAACTGGGGAAACACTTCGATTTCTTGCACGTGAGACTAGTTTTAGTGGAAGAGAGAATGCGAGAGCTTCAGAAAGCAAATGAGGAAAAGACCAACAGACGCCGTGGACCACGCCTGAACAATGATTTACCTCTACACATGAGTGAGGCAAAAAAGCTACTAGCTCGGAGACTCGAGGCACCCCACAAAAGCTCAAAAAAGAGACGACGTTGTCGATCGTGTGGCCAGGCCGGACACAATTCGCGAACATGCTCAGCTATACATGATAAAAACCAAAGCGACTCGGGCAATTCGGACGGCAATTCGGACAGTGAATCAGGGGAAAGCGCGGATGAGACATTAGTATCGGTTTAAGCGTGTACATTTATTTAGTTGAAGCGATAACTCAATCCTGAGATCTGCTCCATCAACGCGTTGATGACACTCTGCTTACAAAGTGAGCTGCATGCAGAGGTGAGCCGTTTGCCTGGATCTCACGTTAAGTGTGTTACATAAGTTATTAATAAAGCGCTCGCATCATGGGCGAACTCGTTTCATTGCCTCCTACGTTATGGGGTGCGAGCTCGTAACGATATGTTCACGTGAGCGGGCGTGCCATGAAAAAGAAGGGTCCACCGTGTGGTTCGCAAAATAAACAACACTATGTTGAGGCGTCTATTGCGCTCTGTGCGCCCCTCGAGCTCTGCTAAAACCCCTGCTTGGACCTAAGTCGATTTCGACCCAGGCAGCACTGTCGCTCAGCTGCAAGACTTGGCGTCCGAGAACCACTTCTTCGACTTCCAAGGCGGTCACTGGCTCGAAGACGATGTTGCCGAGCGGGCGATGCGCACGACAACGTTCAGCTTCGAGGGTCTCCTCAAGCTCCTCCGGCAGAACCTCGAGCCCGTCAACGGGAGCTCGATTGCGTTCGACACAATCGAGTCGTTTAGAGACGGCAGACACAAACATAAAGTCTACAAAGTGCAGCTCGTAGACAAGCGTGTTTATGCCCTCCGCATCCCCTACGCGCTTGGGATGCGCGAGTACCGGCGCCTGCGCCTTCTCAGCGAAGTGGCGACGGCGGACTTCTTGGTCAAACGCGTGCTTTTGGACTCTTACATCAAGGTGCCAGCAGTCATCGCGCACTCAGGGACCGAGGAAAACGCGCTTGGCAGGCCGTTCATCCTCTCGAGCTTTATTTCCGGCGAAGAGCTGTCGCAGGAGTGGAACGTGTTCGGCCCAATGGATAAAGAAGCGATCATCAAGCCCACAGCGCGCATTGCGGGAGAGATTCTCAAACACAAATTTCCAGCATTCGGTAGCCTCTACTATGCGCGCGATATGCCCGACGGCGAGCCTGTTACTGGTGACAGCGATGATTTTATGATCGGCCCCAGCACCGAAAAGGTATTTTGGCAAACGGATACCACGAAAGGATTTGCAGGGCCGTGGTACTCCTGGCAGGAGTACAGTCAGTCCATTGCCGATGCGCTGCTTGCCGAGGTGCTCAAACTTCCTAATGCTATGACGCAAGCACCGCGTCTCTCGTATATGGCGGCTTCTTATGCCCTTCTGGACACCAGTTGTTCACTGAAGATGAGCTACCAGGCGAGCTCACGAGCGAGCGCCTCTACTACCCGGGCCTGTCGCCGACAAATGTCGTGGTGCAGGATGGCGACTTGTGGATCCTCGACTTCGAAAACAGTGTTGTGAAGCCGTACTTCCTGCACGGCCTCCCCAGGTTTATCCGCAACCCGGCTCGTAGTATTAACAGTCTCGATGAGATACCGGGCACCATCGAGCTACTTGCAGAACGAAACCCCACCACGGCTTCCTACTTGCGTAATCGCATGGAAGCCGAGGCCGCCTACGAAACGGCGCTGGGCGAAGCCGTCCCCGAGCTCATGGGCGCCCACACTCCGGCAATTAAGCGGCGCGAGGAGCTTGTGCACCGTGCTTCACTCACCAAAATCAACAGCCCTTTTGCAGTATCCCTCGATTTTCATATCAACCGCCTAGATGTGATCTGGAATGAGCTCGGCATCAAGCATGAGTTCCCGCTCGAACGCTCCGAAACAAGCGAGGCCCGCAAAGACGGCTTCGCGGAGTACATGCTATCGGTGCAATTTTACAGATACTTTGAGCACATGGGGTTTGTCCCGGCTAAGGAGTTCGACAGGCTGCTCGAGAGCGGCGACTTAGTGCTGGTCAGCAAGAAGAAGGGTGACTCTGGGCCGGGAGGACCGGGACAACAGTTTCCGGTTTATTTTTACGACACGTATATCAAGTAGCGACCACTCCGTAGCATATGATTTACTTGCACGAATAGGGGCCCTTATCCGTCCGCTTCCAACTCTGCTCAGCGGTTTAAGCCCGACGGCCAGTTGCTCATTAAACACGTGACCGACCACCCACCGCTGCCTTCTGGCAAAACCACCAAAGCTACTGAACAAATGCTGCGGATCTTGAGGGCTAGCATCCGCGCGCCTGTGCGCGTGCCCGCGCGCTACATGAGCGCAAAGGAGTCCCCCGACAAGGACATTTTGTATGTCGACCTCAACGACTCCGCAGACACCGAATCGCTGGCGTCAACAAAGCAGTTCTTCGAGTACCAAACCGGGCGCTGGCTGCAGAACGACCGCGCTGAGCGGGAGGCGCGCACCACGAAGTTCAGCCTCAAGGGCCTGCTTGATCTGCTCAAGCGCGAGGTCGACTACCTCGACAAGAACCCGCTTGCGATCGAGACCATCGAGCCGTTTTTCGAGGGCAAGCACAACAAGATCTACAAGGTGCAGCTCAAGGACCTGCGCACCTACGTGCTGCGCATCCCCTATGCGCTGGGCTCCCCGGAGTACCGCCGGCTGCGGCTGCTCAGCGAGGTTGCGACGGCGGACTTTTTGGCGGCGCGCGTTTTCGCCGACTCCGACGAGCCGAAGGTGAAGATTCCGTCGGCCATTGCGTACTCCGGCACCGCCGACAATGAGCTCGGCGTGCCGTTCATCCTCTCGAGCTTTGTGGCCGGCGAAAAGCTGTCGGCGCAGTGGAAGCCGTGGTCGATTGATGTCGAGGAAAAGAAGCCGGTGATTGAGCCCGCGGCCGCCATTGCCGGCCGCATCCTGAAACACAAGTTTCCGGCGTTCGGCAGCCTGTATCATGCGCGCGACATGCCCGACGGCATTCCCGTCGACGACTCCGGGTTCGTGATTGGGCCGACCACCGAGAAGCGGTTCTGGAAATCGGAGACCTCGGCGCCGTTCCGCGGGCCCTGGCACTCGTGGCGCGAGTATCTGCAGGCCACGGCCGACCTGCAACTTGCCGAGGCGCGGGCGCTGCCCGACGCGGAGTCGATGCCGAACCTGAAGGCGGCCGAGCGCTACGCCCAGCTTGTGCCGGCGCTGTTTGCCGACGAGGAGCTGCCGGGCGAGCTGGCGAGCGCGCGGCTGTTTGACCCGGACCTGTCGCCGATGAACGTGATTGCACAGGACGATGTGCTGTGGCTCATCGACTTCGAGAACTCGGTGGTGAAGCCGTACTTCCTGCACGGCGTGCCCTGGTTTGTGCGCAACCCGGGCGAGCGCATCTACAGCCTCGAGGAGATCCCCGAGTTCGACTCGCTGCCCGAGCAGGACCGCCGCGTGCTCACCCACTTCCACAGCCTCACACAGACAGAGTTCACCTACGAGATGCTGCTGCGCGACGCCGTCCCGGACCTCATCATGGCCCACCACCCGTCCATCAAGCGCCGCGAGGAGGTGGTCCACCGCGCAATGCAGACAGACATCGCCTCGCCGTTCTTCAACGACCTCGACTTCGTGCTGTTCCGCCTCGGCGAGCTCTGGAAAATGCTCGGCATCCAGCGCGACTTCCCGCTCACCTACTCCGAAGCCGACACAGACGCCCTCGCTGCCAGCATCGGCGCCTGGAACCAGCAGCTCATGCGCAACAAGTACCTTGAGTCGAAGGGGTTTGTCCCGGCCGACGAGTTCGACAAGCTGCTGGGCACCGGCGCGCTCGAGCCGGTCGACGACACCGTGGGCAACTACGAGTTCCGTAAGGAGTTCCTCGACTCCCAGGACCCGCTCAAAGTCGAGTAACTGCGATACATATGTACATAGATTAGCCCTGCCACCTACCAAATAGTACTGCGTGCCGCATTTCTTGGCGCGGTGGCCCCACCAATGCCAGTACCTCGCACCGGCTCTTTCGGCACATAGATACCAACGCCTCGGTGTCTGACGCCACCAGTGCTCTACCCCCATGCTCTACCCCCAGTGCTTGGCCACAGAGCGTTACTAGTGCTTGGTGCGGGCCTCTAACACTGCTAGGGCTCTACCACTCTCAGTGACTTGGGCATATTTAGGCACTGCTCTTGTGCATTCTGGTGCCACCGCTCTCCACGACATGCTGGTGGTGGCCCTCTCTACCGGTCTCCACCCCGCAGCGGTACCGCCTCGACCGGTTGTCGTGGCACGACCACCGCTAGTCAATATTCAGCGTTGCCCTTGCTGCGCGCTTAAAAAAGGTGATTTAGTGGTATAGCATAGCTAAAGCCGCACTGCCTTCGCTTGATGCCCCGAAACCGTCGACCTCACGGTCCGTCGCTAACGCCAAAATCGCAAATCGGCGCCACCGTGCTCAATACGCTTAAATTTTTGATAAATATCAAGAACCATATGTTTAGCTGTCGATCGATGCCGCGAGCGCTGCAAATGGAGGCCAGGAAGGCGCCGAACCAGTTAACAAGAACGGGTGCGAAAAGCCGACCTCATCTTACATTTGTGGGCGAGGGTAACTCCGCAGTAACCGCCGTTCGCCCTCTTTGCTGGCGAATAACCATTGATCCTGCCCACCGCAGTGTCGCTGCGTTTTATAAATTGCTATGAAAGCTGCTAAAATTCCTTTCTGCTATCATCTGCCCAATTCGCCTGGCTCCAAATAGCATTTACAGCCGGGTTTTGGCAAAGGCGTTCCCAATCGGGAAACCTCAGGGCAGGACCCTAGAGATTGCGTCCCTGGCAAACCGCTTAAATCCTCCCCGGCCCCCACCCTATCTTGACCACCCACTCACGGTACCTCCACGCCAGCAATGGCTTTGAACAGCGTTAACAGCCCGAAATCCCCGGATTACGCGCAGACTGTCAGTCGCTCTTGCAGCGTCATGGAAATTGACACGCTGCTCAATCCTATCCCGCCGAGTCCGACGCTTCTCCTGTTCAGCACAGACCCGGACACTTTGTCCAGGTTTGGGATGAAGGCCAATGGGCGCGGCTCAAGTCCGCTTCCCGGCGGCCTCAGCTCCACAGCTGGCCAGCCCGAAACCGCTGTTGGAGCCGATGGCTATGCTGTTGGAGTCGATGGCTGTGCTGTAACCGAACGCGGCTCGGAGGATGGAAGTTTAACTGCTGCCGACGACATGGCCGTGAAGCCCCGCGCTGCTGAGGGCCCGTTCAGTGTCACTCCGGAGAGTCCTACCACCAGGGCCAGCCTGAGAGCCATGTCAGCCGTTTTCACGCCGACTTCGCCGAGCTGTGGACTTCCTGAGGCAGCTTCGACAGTCATTCGATCCCAAGTCGTCGTTTCGCCAGCTCCGTGCTCGCCCTCGCTTCTGTGGTGGTTCATCGAGAGTCCCGGTCACCGACCCCGCCCTGCTGTGTCCATTTTCTCGCAAGTTAATGGTCCCCTTGGCGGGCCCCGCGCACCGTCGATTCCCACAGCTGCAGTCAGCTCCACCCCCATCTTTTTTGTTGATCCTTCAGCGCTGAGTTTGGAGACTCGGCATTCTGAGCCGAGCGTCCGAGTTGAGGCGGACGCGGCTGCTCCCGCCCACAACGTTGGAGGCCGGGGTTTCAAGCTACGTGATCCACCCGCAGTGATTCCGCGCCGCCAGTCTCGGGACGAGAGCCCCGATGGGGCCAGCAAGGATCCTGAATCTAGGGGCTCCCTTAATTCGGAGGTTGACATGGCCGATGTTCTCTTGCCCGTGTCGATAGAGCCGTGGACGCCGTTGAAGTCTGCCACTTGGGTGCCAAATTATGGCGATTGGGATAAAGAGCTTTCGGATCCCTCGCCTTTGGAACTCTCTTTTGTCAAGCCAAGATTTCCTGATTCTCCTTCTTGGCGTCGGGCCTTTGTTGCGGTCGAATTCCCATCATTGCCCACTTTGCTGTCCATGCCAGACTCGCCAGTTTCGCCTTCGCGGTCCGACGTGCCGTCCCGCTCAGCGTCGCCCTCGTGCTTGGCGTCACCTTCGTACCCACCTTCGGAACCCGGCACACCCTCGTGCTCCGGCTCACCTTCCTCGCCCGCTTCCCCCTTCTGCTCCGCCTCGCCGTCCTGCTCCGCCTCGCCATCCTGCTCCGCCTCCCCATCCTGCTCTGCCCCGCCTCGTTTCCTCGTTCGGCTTCCATTGCCTTCCGTTCTCTGCCGGCCGGCCAAAGCGGCTGCGAAGAGCTTGATACAGAAGCAAGCTCAGCCGAAGAAGAAGAAGCCGCGGAAGAAGGCAGCTGCGCGCGATGAAAATCCCGATGGCACTGCCACGGATCCGGCGGATGTGCCGCCGGTTGAGGTGCAGCAGGAGAATTTCGAGCGAGCGCTTCGGGAAGCTGGGCTGGGGAGCTCTGATATAAAGAAGCTGACCTGCCCGCGCTGTTTGAAAAAGCTCACCTGCAAGATGTTTCTCTTGCGGCACATGAACAAGCGGCATTTGAAGATGAGCCCGTACATGTGCCGCGTGTGTGCCAGGACATTCACGCGGCTGGACTCGATGACGCGGCATAAGACCACCAAGGGCCACCACATCTAGGCGAGCAGTGGTGTAAAAGACCACCAAGGGCCACAACCGCTGGGCGGGCAGTGGTGCCTCGTTACGGGCTTGAGCGCCCTCGCCGTGGCCGCTTTCACGTCACCAGGCGAGCAATCATTTCAACCTTCACTTTTCGACTCTTACTATCACTCATCCTTTTACTATCACTTTTCGACTCTTCCTATCATTCATCCTTTTACTATCACTTATCCTTTTACTATCACTTATCAACCTCTCCTCTTATCCATCCATACGTCTTCAGCCAGCTACCCCCACCTCACTCCCACCTCACCACCACCCGACCACTATCCCTCGACCACCACCAGGCCGGCGCGGGCCTCGGTGTGTCAGCAGCGCCAAGCGGCCCAGCTCCGGCTGGAGACGAAGCGGTAGCAGCAAACAATGCTTGTACTGGGACTCAGCGGCGGGATCGCGACGGGAAAGTCGACGGTGAGCAAGCGCCTGCACGACACATACCACCTGCCTGTGATTGATGCCGACGTCATTGCGCGCGACGTTGTGAGGCCCGGCACGCCCGCCTACAACGCGATTGTCGACTACTTTGGCGGCATGACGCCGCACCTGGTGGTGGACGACGGCACGGGCGAGCTGAACCGCGCGGCGCTCGGCCGCGTGATCTTCGCCAACGAGCAGCACCGCAAGGTGCTCAACAGCATTGTGCACCCGGCAGTGCGCAAAGCGATGCTGTGGAGCGTGGTGCGGGCGTGGCTGGCCGGCAACAGCGTTGTGGTGCTCGACGTGCCGCTGCTGTTCGAGAGCAAGCTCGACGTGTACTGCGGCGCGTCGGTGGCCGTTCTGTGCGACGAGGACACGCAGTACAAGCGGCTGCGGCACCGCGACGCGCAGCTCTCCGACGCCGAGGCGCGCGACCGCATTGCGTCGCAGTTCCCGCTCGCCAAGAAGCGCGAGCTCGCCGACATTGTGATCGACAACGACGGCTCGCTCGACGACCTGTTTGCCGCCCTCGACCGCCTTGTTTCGAACCCGCCGGTCCAGCGCTCGCCGTGGGTGACGCTGCTGCAGTGGGTGCCGCCGATCGGGCTGGTGTGGGGCTTCTTTGTCTACTGGCGCGGCAAGCGCCAGAGCCGGCTCTAACGGACGCTTATTTATTCGTACATTCATTCTAATTACCCGAAGCTGAGAGGCGTGCTTGCCGGCTCGCACCCCTCTTGCTTGCAATGTTCATGCAGTTGCCCGTGGCGCTTTGGAGCTCGTGGGCCCGCTATTTATGGGCTTTTCCAGACTCAAGCCCTTCGCTCACAGGTCCGTTGCTCGTAGGCCCTTCGCTCACAGGCCCTTCGCTCACAGGCCCTTCGTAACTAACAGGTCCTTCACTTGCCGTTCCTTCCCCCTCCGGCCCCTCGTAACTCGCCGGGCCTTCGCTCGCCGGCCCCTCGTGGCTCACAGGCCAACTCGTCTCGTACGGCGAAACAAGGCTCTTCCACCCGCTCGACGCCGGAAAGTCCGTCTCCAATACGTCGGGGGACCGCATAATCGACAGCCGTAGCCCAATCTGGCCGCTCCTTGCCAGTGGCCCGTCGGGGTCGTAGCCCTTGCGGGAGACCTGAAACGACGGGGGCATCACGGTGATAAGCGGGCTAATGGCGTCCCACTCGGGCGAGCCGTCGCGCTTCACAAATGCCGCGCCAATCATCGTGTGCGGCACAATAGGAAGCCTCTGGCTGCTCTGGTACGCCGGCCGCCGCGCGAAGCGCAGCGACTCCGCCTGGCCAGGCACGGCAATCGTGCGGTTGAACAGCGCCGAGCTCGCGGGAATCTCTACGCTGTACAGCTCAATGCCCAGCAGGCACCTGTTGATCACAATCTGGTTCTCGACGTGCTCGTCTGCCCGAAGCGCGACGTTCAACTCGTACTGGACGTGCACGCCAGAATATGCCCGGCCGTCCAGCGTGCACACCGCGTCGAATTGCGGGCCCTTCGATCTCCAGCCGGGCGCAATCAGCCCGGTTAAAAGACCGCTGAAGAAAAGCATCCTGTAGCTAGTTTAAGTAGAGATGAGTGTGGTTAGTGTTAGGCTGGGCCGCGCATCCGGCTACCTAAATAGTGCGTATATTACATGAAAGCCCGCATTGGGCTCGCGAGGCCTCCAAATGCCCCACGCACCCAATCTTTCTCGGCAATTGGGCCCCGCCTGCCTGCTTGAGCCAGCGCCTGCCTGCTTGAGCCAGCACCCCGGCCTCCAGGCGGTTCGGCTTGAGTGTCCCTTACCCTCGGCTCCATGCAGAGTATGGAGTACGGGCCATGGCTCCGCTCCGCCAGCAGGCAGTGCTTGTACTCCTTTCGGGCCGCGGATGGCGGGTACATACTCGCGGTCACCGATTTGCACGATGTCTTCGAGGAGCGGCTGAGCGCGGCCGAGATCGAGCAGCGCGGCGAGCTGCTCGACTGTCCGTTTGTGCTCGGCACAGACCAGCAGCGCGCAGCACTTGCAGTGCTTCTGGCCTCCTTGCTCGCATCCGAGTCGGCATTGTTTGATATTTACAGTGAATTGGCAGTAGAGGTCCGCTCCAATGACGAGGTGCCGTTCCGCTGGCGGTTCGCGCTGCACCAGCTGCCGCCAGACCAGGCCACGGGCGTGTTTTCCGGGATGATAACCAATCTGCTCGGGGTGATTGACAGCCTAAGCGACTCCTCGCAGCGGCTGGCCGAGGTAATTGCCGAGAAAAACGCCGTGATCCGCGGGCTCGAGAGCGCAAACTCGCGCAAAGTGGACTACGTGCCGCCGCGCGCTCTGGAGCACGCTCTCGCATCAGCAGGCACGTTCGACCCGCCGGCAGTACCCGAGCCCGGGCCCGGCCGCGCGCTGGAGCTGGCGCGCGAGCACTGGCCAGCATCGCCGCTGGCGCCGGTGCTGGCTTTGCCCGCCGGCGGCGGAGCGTCTGCTGGCTCGGATGCCGACTCCGACGCCACGCACGAGTCCACGCAGCAGGACTGCGGGTCGGCGTGGGCGGAGCCGCTGTTCACGACCCTCGACGGATCAAATAGCAGTTAACTGTTTATGCATGCTGGTGGATTTCGCTAACTAGCGTTAGGTACGAGCTGTCGCGGCGCGCGAGCTCGAGGAGCAGGAGCTCCCACGTTTTTAGAAAGCTGTGCGGCGGTGTGCTCCTGCGCGCAGCGACGCCGACGCTCGACAGCGTGTCGCGGTCCAGCACGTACCGGAACACAGACACGTAGTACGTTTTCAGCAGGCTGTACGCCTCCAAAGGGTCTGCCGGCGGGCCCGAGTAGCCGAGCAGCTCGAGCTCCTCGGCAGAGTGTTCGTGGCGGATTCGCCAGTCGATGAGGGCGGCGACGTTAGTGATGAGGGTCTGTTTCGCCGAGCCTGCGCGGACGGGCGGAGGAAGCTTCTCGTGGATCTGGGCGGGCGGAGTGGCGGAATGGCGTTTGTGCCGCGGAGCGTCCCGCGCTCCTCGCTGCGCGCCGGCCCACCGCGACTCGAGTTCGGGCATTGCGGCTGGTTGTGGTGCCTGTTGTGCCTGTTGCGGTGGTTGTGGTGGTTGTGGCGATTGTGCCGGCTGCGGGTGCGGTTGAGGTGCTTGTGCAGGTTGCAGTTGCGGTGATTGCGGCGCCGGCTCTGGCCCCGCGGGAACCCACCCTTGAGGCTGTGCCACGATCCACTCTAGTGGTATAGGCTGGGCCGGCGAGGGCTCTCGAGCTGGAGCCGGCGGAGACTGCGGGACCGGCGGAGACTGCGGGGCCGCCAAAGCGCCCGAAGGGACAGCATACGGGCTCCAGTCGGGGTCGTCGACCTCCAGGTCCATGAAGGCGCCCGTGCGCTCGAGAATGCGGCGGATGATTTCCGGGGCCTCGAGCCCGCTGCGAGTTTCGAGGGTCTCGAGCCGCTCGGACAGCGCGCGGGTGCGGAGATTGTTGTCGTCGGACATGAGAATCGTCAGGTTGCGGAGGTGCTGCGCGTTGTAGAGCGCGCAGTCGAGGATTGCGTCGTCGGCCAGCAGCCCCGGCACAAGCGCCTCGGTGTGGCGCTGGCCGCGGATGGCTGGCGCGTCCGGGTTTTCGGCGGTCATGCTGCGGTTGAGCCAATTGATTGCGGCGCGCGCGGCGGCGCCGGGCGGCGCCATTTTCTCGCGGTCCTTGATTCTGTCGAGCTCCTTCAGCGTTGCGGCCGGCACAAGGAAGTCTATGTCGTGAGCGGGCGCGCGCCGGAACAGCTCCTGGGCCAGCGCGAGGCCGTGGCTGGAGAGCAGCGCGCTTGTGTCCAGCACAATCGTGGCCCGCCGCGCCATTTTCCGAACCGCCGAGCACCACTGTTTACCAACACACCGTGCCCTGCGGGCCGGCCTGTTCGGGCCGTGATACTGCTAGAGCCTCCACATCGGCGTTGACATGTTCTCGTGGATCTCACAAACGCACGCAGGTAGCTCTCCAATATACATATATTAAACTGTAGAAAAGATCGTCGTCATATGCTTATCCTAAGGCGCGAAGTCAGAGGGTAAACGCCACAGTGTGATACATAGGCTCAAAAAGCGATTCGAGATCTTCGTCATATGGCTTATCCTGAGTCGCAAACGAACTTGTGGTGGGTCATGAAAGAGTAAATCCGGCCATTACATAGGCATTTCAAATGATCCGTAGTGTGGCGTTTGCTGGGACGCAAAAGCCCCTTGTGGGGCATCTGGGGGCGAGTACGGCACATCCATAGGCTGTGCAGAAACCATGCCGCCATATAGCTTGCCGCCATATAGCTTGCTGTCATATTCCTTGCCGTCATGTTGCTTGTACGGACCCCCCTCCCTTGGTGACCAATCTTGCCAGTCGGTTGATACCCGGAAAATCTCGTACGACCCATAGTTGAAATGCCCGTACATTGCTATTTCAATCGATTTCGCATCCTCGCTCATTTTGATCATAAACCAGTCGACGCCGGCGCCTATAGGTAGTGGAATGAATTGTGGTGCCGATGCTATATTTCTCCAGTGGGAGTCTAGAGCCTGTGCCAGCACGGCGGGGGTAAGCGTTCCGTCATCTTTTGCATACACGCGACCGCCAACAAGACGGATCTCAGTTTCGGATGGCTCCAAATCCCCAGCACTACCGCTCTTACCAGCGGGAGCGGCCCAGCCGCCCTGGGCGCTAGCGAACGCGACGTTCAGAGCTACAGCCGCGGCACAAGTTTTGGATGTCAAGGCGGAGAAAAGATCGGGGCTAGCATTGTTCTGGTAGCTGTGCACCAGCTCGGCGACGACCTGGCCTGTGCATGCGACCGTTGTCAGGCTGGCGGTCAATTCCGAAGCTCGAGCTGCGGCCGCGGTCAGAGCATCATGCCAATTCAATGTCAATTGCGTTGTCGCCGAAGCGACGGGTAGAGCAGCAATATAAAGGAGGGCTGCTGCGATGCTGCAGTGTCTTGCCATTGCCATCACTCACTGCGCGCGCTGTACCGCTTCTTGTCTGTGAATATCAGCTACAGCAATAAACAAGGGTATTTATCTGAACACGACCTGGATGCGGCCTGCAGTCTGTCCGAGATAAGCAGGTCTAGAGGACGCAGGCCACCGCTTAGCGAACAGACGACACGGACCGACCAGACTAGGTAATATGCAATCCGGTGTTTAGGCGGCAGCGAACGTTCTCGAGCGTTCTGGGCGAGACCGACCAACCGATGCATACAGGACCGCGAGGTCGTTGCCGTGTGCGCGGCAAGCTTCCGGCGTGGCCCTAGAGCCGATGGTATGCAATGTGGAGGCGTTTTGGGCCCGAGGTTTGGGGCCGTGAGTTTAGTTGTATGTGTATGTAGCGTTGAGAACGTAGCTAAGTCTAAAGACAGTTCACGGCCACGGTTCCGCTCTTTCTCTCCCTTGCGCTGTTGAGAGCGTGGCGCGCTGTTGAGAGCGCAGTGCGCGCTGTTGGGAGCGTAGTGCGCACTGTTGAGAGCATGGCGCGCCCTGCTGAAAGCGTAGCACGCAGCCACAAGCTCCACGACGTACAATTCCCATCGTGACATCATTGTGCCCACACGCCGCGGAGGACACTGAGGAGCCCTGCATCAGACGGCTGTTTCGAGAAGAGGTAAACCAAGCAATAAATTAATAGTGGTACAGGGCTACAAGCTGCTTAAAGGGTATTGATATATTACAGGTGGTCATTGATCCCAAGCAGAGAGCTAGGGACTTCAACCTTGATGAATGCAAAAAGAATGTACAGGGTGGAATGAGTGAGTGAAATGAGAGGGACAACCATCGAGTGACGGGAGTTGACTGGCAAAGCTATATCCAGCCCTCGAGCGCTCGCAGCGCGTTATGGAGCCGGCGGCGTCCCTCGTCGCGCTTGCCGTCATCCATCTGGATCTCGATGCTGAGCTTGCTCAGCACATCAACGAACTTCTCCAGTAGCCGCCGCTCGGGCCCAGGCAGATTGATATCGTCGAGATCGTAGACATGCCCCGGAGAGGCCGACCGCACAAGGTCGGTAATAGACTTCTTTGTGAAGTTACGCCGCTGCGTTTCCGAGTCCTTCACGGGAGCGGTCTTGGCCCGATGGTGGCCACTCGACTGTTGGTGGGAGGGTGTATGGCCATGGCCAGTGGAGGTGCGCGGGTGGGAGCGGGAGCGCGAGTCGGACTGATCCGGGGCCTGAGCCTGGGGCTGGGACTTGGAGTGGGCGTGCGAGCGAGGGGCCCGCTGGGCCTCTGCTGCCGCTGCCTGCGACGGCGGGCTGCGCTGGGCGACTGTGCCAGGCTCGCGCTGCCTTGGAGGCTCGCTTCGCAGCTCGGTGGCCGACCGCCGCAACGACGGGATGTTCAATGGCGGCAGCGGCCGCGTCTGAGCGCGCGAGCGCTTGCTGAAGCTCGCGCCCGACTCGCCGCCGTCGCTCCGCGAGCGGTGCTGCCGCTTGTCGGAGCCGTGCGCATCGTGCCGCGGCGGCACCGGCGGCGTCTGCTCGCCGGGGATTTCCGGGGCTGCGCCGCCAGCAAAGCGGAGCTGGGCTTCCTGCGGCGTCGGCGGATCGTTCACCGTGAGCGCAGGGCCCACCGTGCGCATTTTGACCGCTTCATGCACGCCAAACACTTTAGGGGTCCCCTGGTCGATGCTCATCCCCTCGCTGTACGGGCCTGAGGTGTTGATGCTGAGGTCCTCGTCGTCGCCGAGCGCGACCTGGCGCATTGACTTCGGGCGCGAGGCCGGCGTCGTAAAGTCCTTGGTTGGGGAGGGCGAGAGCATGTCGCGCCAGTTGGCCGACGACGACCGCTGTTTCGAGGCCGGCTCGCGGTACATATCGTCGTCACTAGCATGATCCTCGGCCGCCGTCGCGTACGAGTCGTTGTCGGCCGGGGAGCCTGTGTTGCGGCTGAGCAGCGGCGGAAACTGCGGCGGGGACAGCGGCGACAGCGGGGCCTTGAAAGCAGGCGGGGGCCCGTGCGGAGACTGCGACGCCTCGTGGGTGTTCACAAACAGGCCCTGCTGGTTCGACGGCATCCACGGCGCGCCCAAAGCCTCGAGTTCAGCAGCGCGGTCGACTGCTGCGTCGGGTGCGGGCGACGGCTCGACTGGCGATAGCTGGCCCGTCACGGGGTCTGAGGCCGTGCGGTCGTGAAACCGCACGGTTGCCGGCAGCGCGTCGGCAGCAACCATTGAGCCGCTGCTGGCGCGGCGCATGGTGTCGAGCTGAGACTTCATGTCCGAGAGCACCGAGCTCATGCTGAGAATCGAGTCGCGCACCTGGCGGATCTGCACCTCGCGCGGCCGGTCCGACGACGGCAGCGGCAGCGGTATGGCGGAACCGGTCTCGAGCACGAGCGACGAGCGGTACGCCGAGACCGGAAACGAGTCGCTCCGCGCGTGCTGGCCGCGGCGCGCGGCGCTGCTGCCTTCGGGGCTTTCAATGATCGAGCTGCCAAGCAGCGGCGTGTGTGGCTCTGCGGGGCGGCGGCGGCCACTGGGGGGAGTGAATGGCGGGGCCGCCTGCTCTGTAAGATCGAGCATGACTATCCGCCGAGCCCGAGTTCAACGAGGATGAAACGTAAGGTTGGAAGTTGCCGAGCTGGTCTGCTGGAACCATGTTTCAGACAGCGGGGCGCATGACCACGCTCTGCATTCTGACGTGTGCATGTGGCTGGTCATTCTAAGTGGCAGGCAAGGGTTTCTGCACATATCAAATTAAACTCGCGTCTAACCCTAACCCACAGCGCTCCCGTTCAATGAACCGCTCGTCGTTCTCTGCCAGCAAGCCGTTCGCTGAGGGGATCTCGCCGTCAGAAATGGGGCTCAATACGTTAATCCCAGAATCAGTATTTCAGGCCCGAAAAATCTCGGCTTTTGCGTGCTTGTACCCTGAATCTGGTGAGCACGTGTGGCGATTCCGGGCGCAACATGCGCCGGTTTAGAGAACTAAGTAGATGTACTTGCGCCAAATAACTAAACTTGTCCAGCACCGCGTCGCACATACTGAGCGTCCATAAACCGATATTTATTAGCCAAGTATCTATACCTGGCCAAGCTGCTATTTGTTTGTGGCACTTTTTAACCCCGGCCGCGGGCTGGACTGCCGTCCAAACCCTCATGTCTGAACTAGATCGCGTTAATTACAACTGCTATGGTGTCTCAGCTGCAGTGGTGCTCTCTCTAATTTCTTATACCTTCGCTTGCGTTCACACTTAATGCTAGCATGCCAGCTCTGGCAATTAATTGACTCTGGAATCAATGGTCTGCTACTGGAGCGGCTGCTGCAGCTTTAATTAAGTCTCATATCCATGTTTTTAGGGTTACGATACTGCCTGAGAGGGAATAGGGTTTCGGCCTGGGCCAGCGCTGCTATATCCCGACCAGGGCCGTTCCCGTATCCTGAAGATAAATACGAGCATTCGCATGCTTTGTGGCCTTGAGGCCGCGCCAAGACAAGGGTGCCTAGTCCCAAATGCACTTGCCCTCCTTCCAGGGTGCTTTCAGCCGGGGTCGTCGACTGGGGTATCTGACCAGGGTGGTGGTGTGGTGATGGTGTGCTGAGCGCGAGACTCCGTCACCAACGGTCAGGTGCGTCAACGTCCCAGGCGCCACGAAGCGGACAGTAGTGAAGACCGGGGAGAGGGAGTGGGAGCCCCCCCTCCTCTCTGGCAGGCGAGTCGAGGGTTCAGCTCAAAACCAGCCCGTGATATTAACCTGTCTCCGATTCGCCACAAGATGCAAGCACGACAGGTGGCTCGATTCGCGCGCGCCCTCAAAGGCCCCTCCGCCCACACATGTGTCCCCACAGGCCTTTCCTCTTTCAGAATAGGCGCCGGCCGCTGCCGTTTCTCCACTGCATCCACCCGTTTCGGCAAGGCCGAGGCTATTCTGAAGGATAGCGGCGAGGAGGTAGAGCTGAAGCCGCAGCCGCGTATCAACGAGTCCACCGAGACGAAGCGCGCGCGTCTGCTCTGGCAGAGCCGCAAACGCGGGATCCTAGAGACCTGTGTTTTGCTTGGCAAGTTTGCTCAGGAGTACCTCCCCACGCTCACGCGCGAGGAGCTCGACGACTATGATATCTTTATGAACGAGAACGACTGGGACATCTACTACTGGGTAACCAACGCCCCCGATGCCCCGAAGCCGTGTCCCGAGCGCTGGGAGAAGAGCTCGGTGATGGCAAAGATGCGCAAGATCGGTCGCAATGAGAACCACGAAATCATGCAGCAGCCTAACCTCTACTAGCAAAGCCCTCTTCGCACGAATCAATTATGTACATACAAAAAACCGCTAAAAACCTACTAAAATACCAGTGAAATACCAGTGAAATACCAGTGTCAAGCAGCCGACTCGTCTCCGCAGGATAGTCGCCGTACGTGGTATCCTCGCCATCTCCTCACTAAGCAGCAGCACCACCGCATCACACCACCGCCTTTCCTGCACGGCAACTGAGCTGGCCATCGTACTTTGCCTGCGTCCCATAGCACCGGCTTGCCCAACGGTCAAGAATCAATGGCTAATGTGTTTCAGGAGCAACTGAGCTCGTGGCGAAGTAGTGCGGGCCTGCTGACAGCCCAGGCCGCCGAGTCTGTTAACTCGTCATCTTTTTTCAGCAGAGTGCGGAACGCAAACCCGTTCCAGCAGAGCCAGCTCCGGCTCCCGACCTCAAACCGCCCCTCCGCAAATGATCCCATCGAGGAGCCCGAGTGGTTCAGCCTCAGCCGCTGGGATAGACTGATCGTCTTTGGCGTCTGCTTGGCCATCTCCGCGTTGCTGTTCGCATCCTGCTTCGCGCTTCTCCCGGTGCTCGCCATGAAGCCGCGGAAGTTCGCCACCATATGGACGCTTGCGTCGCTGCTGTTTGTCATTAGCTTCGGCGTCCTCCAGGGACCAGTGAGCTACCTGTACCACCTTGTTTCCCCCGCGCGTATATGGTTCACGCTGGCGTATTTCGGGTCGATTGTCATGACCCTGGTGTTTAGTCTCGGCCTCCACTCCACCATACTCACGTTGCTGGCAGTAATTGTCCAGATCGTCGCCGCATTGTGGTACACGCTCAGCTATTTCCCCATGGGAACCCAGTCGCTGAAGTTCGCATCACGGGTTGGCGCAAGCCAAGTGACGGGCTGGCTCAATTCTTAAATGTCCTAGGTGTGCACTCTAGCCGATTCTAGAGGTAGGCCGTGCATGGTTGTATGAGAAAATGCCGTTTGGCTCCGTGCACATGAAATATAGTGATGTCCGCAAGTAAGCTTCTTGTTTAGCCCTCGTTAGCGAGCAGCAGCCTAAAAAAACCTAGAGCGTCTTCCCTTACAATTCGCTATTTACCACCACACACTGGCCACATTGGGTGGCCTATTCCTCGATTACCAATAACAGATGCTGCTCAGGTCCACCCCCGCTCATCCACCTGCCATCGCGATCGCGCTGTTCTTATACACACCATGTCGTCCGCACTCAGCTCCAGCTGCATCTTTTGCAAAATCATTCGAGGCGAAATCCCCTCGATGAAGCTTGCTGAGACGTCCAAGGTTTATGCGTTTCTTGATATTGGCCCGACCGCCAAGGGCCACGCTCTCGTGATCCCGAAGTACCACGGCGAGAAGCTGCACAACATTCCCGACGAGTACCTCGCCGAACTGCTTCCGATGGCCAAGCGCATTGCCATTGCATCGAAGCTTGACATTGCGGGCCTTGACGGCGAGGGCTACAACATTTTGCAGAACAACGGTGCCATTGCGCATCAAATTGTACCTCATGTCCACGTTCATCTGATTCCGAAGCGGAGTGCGGAGACCGGACTAGTTGTTGGCTGGCCTCAGCCCGAGGACGCGAAGGAGAAGGGAAGCCTTGAAGAGTCGCACAAGGACATTCTAAGCCGCATGTAACTCTGTCGGTCTCGGCACGCACACGATTCGCCGGTTGATACTTCACACTCCAATAAGCTACTTTTTATACTTCGATGCTACAGAACATCTCTTTTTTACTAGTTTTAATGCCTAGTCGTGTACTCTTGCCTCGTTGGAGAAGAGCGGCGACTGAAAGGTATCCGCGAACTGTCAGGTTGTGCCGGTGGTGAGCAGGTTCGGGAATGGCTAGAATGATCATTGAACTAGTTAATTCACATGAAAGTGGCGCGCGGCCACTTGTCCTTCAACGACGCAGCAAAATCTTCACCAAGGCCGGCCTTTCTAAGCTCGTAGAATGCCGTCTCCACCTCATCCACCGTCGTGAAGGAGTCAACAGAGTCCACAATTCGATCCTCAACACCATTCACGTTGTTTACAAACCGGCGGGCGCGGATCCACTCGAGAAGATCTGTTACGTACGAGTTCGCATACTCGACCTCGTCGTCATTCACCACGTCGCCGCTCGATGCAATGCTGGGTAGCATCTTGAGCTGCAGTCCACGGATAACAGGGGGAGCAGCACTGTCGTGCTCCAGAGTGAATCTGGCACGAAGCCCGCCCGATGCAACCTGCCAGTCAGCAGCACCCAGTTCCTTGGCCCGTTTGAGAGCCTGATTCGCGAGCACGTACTTTTTCTGAGCAAGCAAGATCGAGAATCCGAGAAGCCAAGTGGACACGGATCCAGGCTTCGCGAGCTCAAGGGGTTTATATGCATCGTACGCACGTTGAAGGCCATCCTTCGCCTCCAGCTCGGCCAAGCCAAACGGATCCGAGTCTTTCTTCAGGTCCAGCTCGTCCAGCTTGCTAGCACGCTTTTGCTTGGCCAGCGACCGCTCCTTCTGAGATAAGCCGTCATCCTCGCCACTGGCAAAGGCAACCCATTCCTTGACAGCAACGGTAACTGCCCGCTCATAAACAGGGTGCGCAAAGAGCTCATCCTCCCACTTCACAACTTCGATGTATGCTCTAAGGGTTCCCTTTTGGGGACCGAAAAAATGGAAGTCGTACTGCTCACGGTAGTACGCACGGAAGACCTCCACTACTTGCATCGCTCGCTTGAGAGCCATGCCATGGTCGCGCAAGCGGTGATGGGCTTCAGCTGCTGCTATTAGAACATTCACACTTTCAAGGTCAACAAGGTGCTTCAACGCCTCTTGGTCGGTTTCAGCATGCTTACCATTAATCGGGAACTTGAACGCCAGCTTGTAGCCCTCAGCAAGATCGTTAGCGCGGAACGCGGCAAGCGCGGCCGCCGTGTTAAGGTAGCGGTCTCCTGGCAAGCTATCTGAGGCCTTGGAAAGGACCGATGCACTTCCCTTGAAGTCGCCAGCAGCGGCAAGGATCTCTGAGTGCGCAATCTCGACATCCACACGTGTATCGACGTCCAAGATAGCCAAATCCACAGCTTCAATAGTGGAGAGCGCTTCGGCGTGGCGGCCAAGCTCAGAGTAGTGGCGGCCAACAAACACATCGATTTCGGCATCCTTCGGTGTTCCCTTCGTCAGCTTCAGTCGTTCTTCAACAACTTCTACAATGGTCGCCCGTTTTGCGGGGTCGGCATACAGAGACTTGATGAGCAAGAACGTTGATGGAACCTTGCGCGCGAGCTTTTGAGTGAGGTAGGGCTCAACGCGATCAGCGTACCCAGCCGAATCGGCATCGAAAATCTCGAGCGGGCGGGCGCGTGGCAAATCGGCTTTGGGAAATTGCTTCGCCAGGTCCGCATACAACTTTGTTTTGTCGGACGTAAGTGCCTCCATCGCCTCATAGTACTCCAAGTTCTCTGGATTGCGCTCGATAAGGTCCAAGAAGGCGGCTTCGGCTTCGCTTTTGCGGCCCAGCTCACGAAGATAAGTTGCACGCGCCTCGGTCCACGCAAGGACATCACGCACGCTACTTTTGATGGAATCAAGATCGGCAAGAGCACGCGCAATGTCGCCCTGGGCTCTGATTGCCTGGTTCTGCAACATGAGCAGCTCGCTTTTCTCGATCTCTTGGGCCAGCTTTGCCTGTCGCGTCTTGTCCCCCTGTTGAGACATCTGCTCAATGGTCATTACCTGGTTGTACAGAGACACCGTCTTTTCAACCTCGTCGTACTTGCCGGCCAAGAACTGAGCGGCCACCAGAGCAAACCAGACCATGCGCACGCTCATCCGAGACGCCAAGTTCTGCCGCCGCACATCGACAAGCACGTCGTAGTCGCGCTGCTGCGCAGCAAGCATGGCCAGGTCTTGGTGCACATTGGGATTGTCCCGTTTGAGTCTGTAGCTCGCCAAATAGGCACGGTATGCCTCGACGTATTCGTGCCTCAGTTTGTAGTAGATTCCCGCCATGTGCCACGCGACATGCGACTTTGCATCCACCTTAGTACCCTCCTGCATAAGGCGTGCCGCCGACCCGTCCTCGTCGCGCTTCAAATGGTGGAGTGTCAGTGCTTTAAGGCACAGCGACTCACCGTGAACCTTCTCTTTACGGCGTTGTATTATCGCATCAACCTCGGCCAAGGCTTTCTCGTACTCTTTCGCTTCGTACAGAGTCAAAGCCTTCTGGAATGCGGCTGCATCCTTTGGGGAAAGAGGAAGGCTGCGTCCGTCCATAATAGGATCTCTACGCTTATTTTTCAACTTTCCAATGATGCTTTCCATATAGACGAGACGTTCAGCACGGGATACGGCGAGTTTACGCGAAGGGTTTACATACGTGCGAAGACGGGAGTGACTCAGGGTAGGTGACGCCTGGGGTAACGGTGCGCTGTTCACCAATGAAATGCGCCTTAGAGTTTGAATAAAACGATTGAATGAATTAGATCAATTCGTGTTACAATTTCGTGATTGCCTGACTGATAACATGCTTCATACATATATGCGTGGTCAGTACCAGCAATCCTATCTTAGTCGATAAACGGTGATGGCTAATACAAGAGACAACTTCGGGGTTTGAGCAGTTCAATGGCCCTTTTGTGCAATAGCGAGCGCTTCTTCAGCGACTCCCGGGATCTGAAGATAGATCAGCCCCGCGTCTTCAATTCTCTTGCGGCTGGTATTCTGTGCAATAAATGTCGACGGCTCCATTACTCCTACGAAAACCGTAGAGATTCCCGGGGTTTGCAGGACTCGATCGCAGCAAGGCAAGTTTCCACTCAACCTCTCTGTGCAAGGCTCCATGGTCGTATAGAGAACAGTGCCAGCGGGAATCTCCCAGCCGGCTGATGCCAGCTTCGTCAGGGCATTCTGTTCAGCATGCGTATTTCCCTCCAGCTCGCGGGTATACCCAGTGGCAAGAATCTCGCCATTATGTACTAGGCAGGCACCGACCGCAAACGCCCCTTCGAGATCCGGGGCTTTCCTTGCTTCGTTCAAAGCCACCTTCATGAAGTCCATATGCTCGCTGGTAGCCCAGTACGGGATCTGAGTCTCATAGATCCACGAGCCATCTGCAGCAGCATATTTGAGTGCATGCAGCCATAAGTCTAGGTCATTGGGCCCAGGGTCTGTGTAAAGCTGCGTTTCGCATACTTCGCATACTTCACCACTCAGCCGCTCTCCCTCTGACGACGGGTGAGCCCAGCTTTCTGAGTTCCTGGTTTTGCCAATAGCGTCGAGACCAGCACTGATTTTCTCTATATCGGCGGTTTCAGCATCCAATCCTATGCCTAGATCAGGCCCCCAGACATCAGGATTAGAGTAAATCGGGTCATTGGCTATAGGATAGCCGATGAATTGGAGGTGAACACGGATTTGATGGGTTCGGCCGGTATGCGGCATGCACTTGACTAACGACAACCCACTCTCGGCGTTATAAGATACACGCTGGAAAGTTGTACTGCTTTCTTTTCCATCCGGACCACGGTCAACCATGTTTAAGGCAATTTTCGGGTTGACAGTACGAAGCGGCTCAGCGACTTCAATGCTGCCGATTGGAAACTCGCCTTTCACACACGCAAGATATTCTTTCCGAACTTCACGATCACGAATTTGCTTACCGAGCTGTTCCGCAGCCTGTGGCGTTTTTGCCAAAAACATCAGGCCAGAGGTCAATCTGTCCAAGCGGTTGCAAGGATGACACTCAATTCCGTCTTCATATTTCAGGATTGAAACCACCGTATTGAAGTTAAACCTTCCAGTTGGATGCACTGGGACACCGCTCGGTTTGTCCACAACAACAATGTTATCGTCCTCGAATACTATACCAACGTCTCGCGAGCTTACAGGCTGCTCATGCTTGTGCGTCCGGTGGCTGACAAGGTCGCCGTTTTTCAGCTTGGTTTCGATCGTCGCTGGCTCGTCATTGACAAGAACCATCCCACTCTCGATAGCCCTTCGGTAATAAGACTCCGGCTTGTCACGGAACTCCGTGCTGAAAATGTGGAGAAGTGTGCGTCCGATCCAACGTTGTTTGCAGAAGGTCAGGTATGTATAATAATACGGCGGAACTCTTCGCAGCGGGCCATCGAAAACATACTTCGCACCTTTTGAAATCTCATCGTTTATTGCTATTTCACGACTCGGATCTTTGAGAACTCGATGAAGCATCGAGTTATTCTTAACTCGAAATGCCATCTCGGCCTCAGTGTGAAAGCGAGCGATCCCGTCGGTGTAGCAGCAGACTTGCACCGAGTGACGACCGCGGAGACACGTAACTGCTAGCCATCGTGAGAAATGCTGCAGAACCATGCGTCTCGATGGCAACAGCAGCCCCAGTCTGAATTCACTGAAAAATGATTCTGTATCTCATGATTTAGTGATAGGCTTGTCAAACGACTTTTTTTACTAGAGAGGATAGGTGGTGCAAAAAAGAGAAACTCCGATGCAGGGAATCGAACCCTGATCTTGTCGGTGAGAGCGACACGTCCTAGCCATTAGACTACATCGGACAGATCTGTAAGGGTTGGCTCTTTTGATTCACATATGTTGTTAGTTGGGCGTTGGAGGCCATCAAGCTTGTTGCTCGACCGGAGAGCGTTGCCGGGACTTATAGATGAAATTGGAAACAATCCCGAGAAAAGGTATGATAAATGCTAATAAGTTGATATCAGAGGGTAGCTATTAAGGAGCTGTTAGCAGCAGTTTGCTAAGAGCAGTTTTTGAAACAGATGCTAGGCCTCCAATAGGATTCCGTAGACCAGCAATTTGGACGTGGTGCTGACTCGTCGTTCTATCATTGCCGCACCTTATGGCGACGTTTATTTTGCTTCGTAGCTCAGGCTGTTTCGAAAGGAATTCGTTCCCGCCTCCGCATCCTCGGGCTTCTCGGGCTGAAGGGAGGGTGGCGTCCGGCCGACCTTATAATGCAAGCCCTCGACAGGCACGTACCCGTATGCAACGTTTGGGTATACAACACATAACGGTATCATACCCAAGACAATCATTAACCCATCGAGAATCAGGAAGTAGCGTTCTGTATCCATGAGGTAACCCGTCCACCCGACAGAAAGCTCAACGATGCGATAGATTGAACGAATTAGCAGAAACACGAGCGAGACCGCAATTGCCGGTAGCCAGTATTTGAACAGAGGACGGTTTCTATTGGCCTCAAACGTAGGATCCCAGTTGGCACTTCCGTCACGGTAGATCTTCCAGGTCAAATACGCAAAAAAGATGGTGAAGCACGCAAGTACGAGGACTTGGAAGGAGATTCCCGCCACCATGACCCACCCACCTGATGCGGGTCCTGTGTTGTCGTCCACATTGCCTGCTGCAATGCCTCCGCCTGCGCCCTGCACGACTAATGATATCACATCGCAGGTGGTGCATATAGCAGTGTAGATCATTGGCTTCAAAGGAGAGTACTTCTGTCCATAGATGGTTATTTCTTTCGCCAATTGGTAGTAGAGACCAGCAGCCATGAATGCAGGGGCAAGGATGAGACACACCAGCTGCATCTCATAGAGGTGGAACGAGAACGGGTACTTATGCGAAACAGCACGGCCGATGTAACCTGCGAGCTCCAGACCGGCAGTGATGCCCCAAGTAACAAACAGCCACCAATCACGGGTCCAGAGACCGAGACCAAGCTGAATTAACAGAATTATGCCGAAGAGAACGCACCCTACGATGTTTGCTGCTAGGTCAGGCCGGTAGCCATATGCATTGGAGCTGTAGTCTATATCAACAGACATCCCGAATGCTCGATACCGTTTCTCCAGCCTTGGATAGAGTAGTGAGAGGATAGATTGCGTGCTGGATGTCAAGTTCTTTACCACATCCCGATCTAGTAATACCCTTACCTCTGCATAAACCGTCCCGAGCAATCATTTGTCAATTTAGCGGTTTTTTCTTGGTGCATACGTTTGCAGATGGAACGTTGGGAGCCCAGCGAGCCGTTCGTCATCGTAAGCTTGCGACGATCCTACTGGGAGACACGCATTAGATTTGCTCCTTATCTCAGTAGAAACGTATGGGACTATGAAAACGGTCTAAGAAAAGGAGGCTTTAACCTAAAGCTGAACTAACCAAGCCAACTAATATTTCTAGCCGATGCAGAACAAAATACTGAACAATAGTCAACTTGCTTGTTCCTCCTGTCGACTTTTGATAGCTTCTAAGGCCGTAAAATCGCGTCCAGTCGGCCCAGCTGGTGCCCATTGATCGCTAGAGCTTGGCTTCAGCAAACGAACCCTTCGCCAGGGTAACCTTACCCACCATTTTTGACAGCTGATTCATGGTTCTACGCAGGGTCCGGGTGCGCAAACGGATAACAGTAAACAAAGCCAATGCCTGAAACGGAGGAATGCGTTGACGCACCAGCTAGTGAACGAGACGCCGACTCCCAGAGGCTCGCATTGAGAGGCGAACAAGTACTCAAAGCGTATGAAGCGGTGCTTGCCGCCTTGATAAGCTCTAACAACCAAACCGAGGCGTGTTTACGCAATGCTGAGAGATGGCGCGCGTCCATGCATGGTCTCGAAGCAATTATTCCAGCGGCATATACGCAAATTCTTCTTAGCGCGCGTTCGTCTGTCGCTGCTCCGGCCCGGCCGGAGTTATCGCAGCGTTTAGATGGCGAGCGTCCGGACCGCGCCCATTCGGCGCAGGAGCCAGAGAAGCCTTATTGAGCAGTAAGAATGTGTGCAGTAGAAGCTATATATGATTTATGATGATGGTATTGGCGGCGTCTGGTGCGGAAGTGGCCTGCTAAGGGGTTTAGACGGCACGCTCGACGACTACATCAAGGCATCCGATTTCACTGGAACTATTTCACTTCAATTGAGAAACCTTGAAGGCTGCTTATCCTCCATCTTGCGAACTAGACCTCCTCAGTTCTCACAAGATTGTTCCGGGAGCGCCAACACAGCGCAGTAGGCGGGTGCTACTTGTCATGTGACCCAGCAGAAAAATATGACAGTAATCTGCGAGGAGTGGATTCGATATCTGGGGTTGATTGAAGCGAACGGTGTCGAGATGCGCAAAGTGCAGGTATTCGTTGGCTCTAGCCACCCAGATCTGGGGGACCTCATCTGCAAAAGGTTAGATGTAGACCCCGCCCCCTGCAAGATCTCGCGATTCTCGAACGGTGAGACTGGCTGCGATATTGGCGTTAGCGTTCGAGACACGCACGCAATTATCATCATAGGCAGCGCCAACCAGATCAATGACATGATCATGGAGCTTCTTATTTTGGTGAGTGGGTGCAGCGGTGGCAGCGCGTCGAAGATCACTTGCGTTGTGCCGATGTTTCCGTACTCGAAGCAAAGCAAGATGAAGAAGCACAGGGGTGCCATCACTGCGCGCATGCTCGCGAATCTGCTGGTGAACGCCGGGGCCGACCATGTCATCACTATGGATCTGCATGCGTCTCAGATGCAGGGGTTCTTCTCGGTTCCTGTCGACAATCTGAGCGCGGGTCCGACGCTGGCTCGCTGGATCCGAGAGAACGTGCCGAACTACCGGGACGCGGTGATTGTGTCGAAGAACCCGGGCGGCACCAAGCGTGTGACCGCGCTGGCCGATGCCTTGAAGGTGAATTTCGCCATGATTCACACCGACCGCCGGCGCAGGAAGTTTTCCGCCATCTCGGCAATGTACCCGGAGTCCCAGCTGGTGCACCACGACGATCTGGACGGTGATGGCGATGGCGAGAGCCGCGAGAGCGAGAGCTTCAGCGAGGAGAGCGGTGTTGGAAACATTCATATCGCGCGCGTTTTGAGAGGACATGTGGTCAAGGACAGCGAGCTGAGCGAGCTGGCGGTTGAGGACGTGGTCCGGGCGCCGATCAAGGCCGCGAGCCCCGCTACCGAGGTCGAGCTCGAAATTGAGGAGGCAGTTGAGGAGGCCGACGACGACGAAGAGGTGGACTACTCGAAGGAGCAGGTTATTGCGTTAGTCGGCGACGTGCGCGACCGTACTGCCATTCTTCTCGATGACATGATCGACCATCCGGACTCGTTTATTGCCGCTGCCGAACACTGTGTACTTAGCTGCGGTGCCAAGCAGGTTATTGTCATCGCCACGCACGGGATGTTCAGCGAAGGCTCGCTTGCCGCCCTGACGGCATCCCCATATATCCACCAGATCGTGGTCACAAACACCTACCCGATCTACGAGCAATCATCAAAGCTATCTGTCATCGACATCTCTAACATTCTCGCTGAGTGCATTCGCCGCAACCATAACGGGGAAAGCATTTCAACGCTCTTTGACCAGCTTGCCATCATATAGGTAGCGTTTATGTTAACTTGTGGTTGCTCAATGGTATCTCTGCTTGAATTGCTTCCGTTACGAATGCTCGTAAATGCTCCTGGTCAGTGCCCTCGTGAACAAACATACATATATATATCTATACACCGCATTGGGCATGCGCTTCTATGCGTTGGCCTCTTAGTACTGTAACTCCTTAGCCTGCTCCAGCGCTTCGATGTGCTTTTCAGTGGCTTGCTTGTCCTTCAAGGTGATCATCACAGGCAGGTACCCGGTATTCGGCATCGAGACACGGCTGAACTTCGACTGCAGCTTCTCCACCATGTCATCAAGATCCATGTAATGAGTGAGACCCTGCCTTGGCACGCACGAGATGCAGTGCTTCGAGTCGAGCTGGACATCTAAAGGCGACAGAGAGTTACACCCAGGCGAGATGGTGATGCGCACCTGGTGCCTGGTGACCAGTTTCTGGGTGGCCTCGTCGCGCGACTGGCACTCGTAGTGCTCGAACGACACCTGGGCAAGGTAGTCTAACTCGGGCAGCTGGTTGCGTTTGAGCTTCAGGGGCAGATCGCTTCCAAATATGATTCCCAGCAGCGTATACATGTGAGACTCCTTCGTGAAGTAGAAGTTCGACCGGCCCTTTTCGCTGGTTTGATTGTATCTCAAGTCTTCCACAATCTTCTGCACAAGCGGCATCGACGTCAGCAATCCAATATCGAGCTTCTGGTCGTTGGTGATGCCATACTCCTGCGGGCACACGTAGTCGAACAAAATCTTCGCCAGCAGATACAGCTCTCTCAAGCGGGCGTACTCAGGCCTATCAAATAGGGTCATGGGAGCCTTAGCAAACTTAAACTTCCCGCTGTACTCCGCCTCATGGGGGATGACGTTGGGCATTGCCGGGTCAGTGGGGAGCATCTCGATTTCCTCAGGCAGCTCAAAAACACGCTCCAGGAACGAGCGGTTGTGCAGCGCATCGTATTTAATGGTGTCGTACAGCTCGCTGATTTTCGAGGGATCTACCTTCTCAACGCTCTCGAACTCCTTGTACAGTTTCTCCCACCGCTCCCGAAACAGGATCGGATCCTCGTTGCAGCACCAGCGCTCCTGGAACGCGTCGACATTGTCGTTTTCAAAATGCCACGCCATGATCTCGCGATGGTACTGCATCAGATCCACCACACGGCTGAGCACCACAAACGGCTGGGGCACCTTCTCGGGCCACGCAAATTGGCGCGGCGGGCTGAGGCCCTTGCGAAGCATGAGCTTCAGCCGTTTCTTAACCTCGTCCATATGGTGCTTCGCCGCATTGGAGTCGTCTAGCATGCGCTCGGCAACCGTCAGCTCGTAGGGCGCACCCTTGAGCAGGGTGTCTGCGAACATCTGGGCAGTGGCCACCACTCGCCGCTCGCTCGAGGTGTAGAAGCGCGTGTCCTCTAAGGCGTGCAAGTTGAGGAGCAGCATGTCTTTCCGCGTTTGCTCGCCCAGATCCTCGGACTGATACTTGCTGGAGTGAGTCGCCTCTCCGCCCCACTTCACTATCACTTGCACCTTTTCAAGCGGGCCACCCTTGTCTTTGTCCTTGAAGCCCGGCTTGATCTGGACCTTTGTGCCGGGAAAATCGATCTTCTTTTCGAGCGCCCGCTTCAGCTGCTCAAGCTTAGCCAGGTCCTCGGCCTCCGTGGCAATTGCCTCGTTTGTAATGGTAAGAACCCGGCGAAGGTGCTCCTTTTCCCGGATGATCACCTCGACGCGATGGCCCTGTAGCAGATCCAGGAAAAGCTTCGACTTGAACGTGAACTTAAACTTCTGCTTTGGCGTGCGGTCCGCGTGGCGCACAACGCACACTTGCGCCTTCAGCTTCCACTGCTCCTCGACCTCGTTCCGCGACTGAGACGCCTGCAGCGGCTTTCGAGGCTTGCTGTTGCGCGCGTTGACAAAAAGATCGCGCAGTATCTTGGCACACTTCTCATAGTACTCGACGTTGTCCTTCACAAAGCTGAACCCGTTCACATCAATGACATAGCTCTTGTCCCTGACCCGTAGCAGATCAAACCCACACACTGTTTGCTCAAACGCCGTGGACACGTTCGCAGCCATGCGGCGCTCTACCGCGCTCAGCTTGGTCACAAATCGGAGCTCCTTGCCGTAGGTGTTGCGGCGCACAATGCCATCAACCACAGGGCTCTTGCGCGTCTCGGCGTGGCAGAACTCGGGGCCCACCGTGTAGGCCTTGACGTCTTCAAAATTGTCGGTGTCCATGAACTTCTCGTATATGTAGGACCCAGCAGTCCGCGGCTCGACCAGATCGGGGTCGTACTCGCTCGACTTGTTCCCGACTTTGCGAAATAGTCTCCGCCCACCGCCGCCGCTCGCCTTCGGGTAGTACACAAACACGTTATGGTCCTCGCCATCGACAGGCTTCTCAACAAAAGGCTTGGTCAAGCTCCGGCCGTCTTCTAAGACCATGGTGTCATAGTCGATCATCTCAAACTTGAGCTCAGGCTCAGGCTTCAGCTCTACGCCGTGCGAAAGCAGCTTCTTGCGGACCTCTTCATCAACCTTGGGTCCGCCATCCCGCGAAATCATCAGCCGCTCGGGAGTGGGCACGTCGGCGGCCTCTAACAGGCGCAGAACGAGGCGGCGGTCCCACAGAATCTTCTGGAGCTCCAAATCGTTGACCAGGAAGGGCTTTCTGAGCTTGACATACTCAATTGCCTTCTGCAAAGGAAACCCAGAGCTGAAAAAGCTGATCAGAAAATCGCAGTTGGGCCATGACTCGATCGGCTCGTCGAGAATCACCTTGTCGTTGAACATCACAAGTTCAAACTCTCCTCCCTGTATCAGATTGTTTAGGATTGCACGGCAGGGCTTTGACCTGGCTTTGTGCTCCATGGCGCACACGCCAATGCGCCCGATAATCTCCGGCATCTCGCTTTTGATATGGATATAGAGCTGAGGGCCGCGGTCAAGCTGGGCGCGATTAAGCTGGGGGGAATAGATCGACTGAGGCGGTTAAGTAAGCATGGGGGAGCTCAGGCTCCTCACGCTTCTGCGGCTGCTGGGATCTAGCTACCGCGACCTAGCTACCGGGTCCCCAGTAGAAGCATGCGCTTCCGCTGTAGTGGGACCGCTGCTTTTCAAAGTCTAGCTCTAACTCTTGGTAAAAGGGGCTTAGCTCAATGGTGCATCGATATTTCTGCAGATAAATGGCTTTTCAGGCACGACATAGTTGACAGAAACCGCGTTCCCCAACAGCGTAATAAACACGCATTATTTGTAGCGACAAGCTAAATTGTGTGGGGGCTGGTGATTCAATAGCTCAAGGAATTCTAGGTCGTCTTGGGCCGTTTGTGGTTTATTGACATGGAGCGGGTTGGTGGAGAAATAATCCGCGGGCACGTGGGAAATCCATGGGCGGAGTCTCCAAAGAAACAACTGATCAGTAAGACAGAACTTGACATCAGACTCGATAGGAGCATCCTCTAGCGATCTATCGAGCAATTGTCATTATTCGCGTGAAGTTTGAGAGCACCCTCACTGCAACGAACACTATTCACGGTATTAGTTCGCTTGGGCCGAGCCAGAACGGCCGTGATGAAAACCATGCAATTTGTAGTTAAATATACTTAAGGAGCTCGATCGATTGATTCATTTCATTGAAGGCTCATTGTGCGCAGGCCATGCTCGCGCTGTTAGACGCACGCTCCCCAGTCTCGGCCCGGCCCGCTTCGACACATTTCCTTAAATCTGCCAATAACTGATACTATCACTGCCTTATTGGCTGATCCTGGAACCCCTACACCTTTAATTTACTTCTAATTATCGCTGCTCACGTCCCAGGTAGGCGGCCGCTCGCGCTTCAACAGCCATTAGCTTTTTCATTACTTACTTAATAATTTTTTTTCCTACAACCCACACGCTAGGATGGAGGTGAAGCGGCAGAGGACTTCGGGAGAGCTCTCCCGGCGTCGTGCTCGCGCTTCTAAGATATTCAGTCCGTTCAGAACTGTTGGTCTGGTTACCAATGCGATTCCTTGTGCGGTCGCTGTTAACGGCCAAGCGTTTACCGTCAGTACGGTCGTTGGCCGATCGATACAGATTTACGATGCCGCCGCACTTAGGCTTCTATTTATGACCCAGCCGCAAGCACCCGAAGACATTGAATGCATTGCGGCTCACCACTACTACACTTTTGCTGTTAGTGGTCCCAACCTGATTGTTTACAAGCGCGGCCGCGTGGCAGCGGAAGCAGAAATCCCCCACAAAGCGCGCTCCAAGGCCCTAAAGATCGTGATCTTCGGTGGGTACGTGTGCGTTGCAACGAAGACTCATGTGTCAGTATTCAAGTGGGCGCCCAAGGAGGCAAAACTTGATTTCTACTCGACCCTCAGCACGGGCTCGGTGTTAGGGAACATTGTCGACATCGCCCACCTCCCCACATATCTCAACAAACTTGTTGTGGCCACCCAAACGTCGCTGGTGGTGTTCAACATCAAGAAGGGCAAGGAGCTCTACACGTCGCAAGAGATTCCTCAGGGAGTAGCCGGCATGGAGGTGTGTCCCACTGCTCTTGATGTCGTTGCAGTGTACAGCCCCAATGGTGATGTGATCTTGCTCAATCTCCGCGTCGACCGCCAGCTCTTCACTCTCCAAACCGGAGAGTCGATCACCACAGTGAGCTTCCGGTCCGATGTTGGGCCTGCTTCAGCCTCACTGTTAGGCATTGGCACCGCGAATGGCGACATTTATTTTTACGACTTGGTGCTTAAGCGGCGAGTTCAGAGCCTGCGCGGTTTCACTGCCCAGGATGCCCGCATCTCTGCCGTCACCTTCTTGCCCAACCAGCCGATTGTGATGGTCAGCACCGGCGACAACACACTCACAGAACTGGTGTTTGACCCCCCGGTCACCAAGCAGAAGGTAGGAGGACACCGGGCTCGCGTTCTCCGTCGCAGAGGTGGACATGCCGCGCCGTCGTCCTGTATCGCCTTCACCGATGAAGAGGCTCACTTCCTGCTGAGCGGCTCGCTGGACCGCAGCTTATGGGCCTTCAGTCTGCGTAAAGACAGTCAAAGCCACGCTTTCGGCGGTCTGCAGAAGCAGTTCGCAGAGCTGCCCCCCATCACGTCCATGGCCTTTCAGGCTGAGAAGCAAGAAAGGTGGGATAATATTCTAACCGCGCACAAGGGATCTAGCGAGGCGCTCACATGGAGCGGAAGCCGTGGCGCACTGGGTGCGTACAAATTAGAGACCCTCGACAAATCCCTCTGCAAAACGGTGGCGATCTCAAATTGCGGAAACTTCGGCATTCTGGGCTCCGCGAAGGGAAGCGTGGTTGCCTACAATCTCCAGTCTGGTCAAGCTCGATACAAGTTTGCGCAAATCCATGCATCTGCCGTCACCGGTATATCGCTAACGCCCAACAACAGTATGATGATCACTGCCTCTCTTGACGGCAGCGTTCAGTTTTATACGTTTGAGGCAAAGCCGCGGCTTCTTTCCAAGCTGGCCCTGGACCTGGGCTCCATAACGGACATGCGATATCATAGCGGCTCAGGTCTGCTTGCGGTTGCTGTAGACTCCATGGCGATTGTTGTGATTGACAGCCGCACCCAAAAGGTTGTGCGCGAATTCTGGGGGCACGGCAACCGCATAACCAGCTTTGATTTTGCCTCCAATGGCCGCTGGGTAATCAGTGCTTCTTTAGACTCCACCATCCGCACCTGGGACATTCCCTCGGGAGCGTGTATTGATGGTGTCCGCGTAGATGCAGCTGCCACACAGCTACGTATCAGCCCCAATGACGAGTGGATGGCAACGGTACACGTTGGTGGAGCCGGCATTCAGATGTGGGCTATGCGGACTCATATGGAAGGAGTGACTTTTAGAAACATCACCGATGCAGACATTGAGCTCCTGGCGATGCCAACCGTGAGCGGCGAGACAGGAGTCTCGATACTGGAGGGGGCCTTCGGAGCTGGCGATGATGGTGATGTGAGCATCGATCTTGACATGGTGGTGGAGCCTGAGGATGTGTCGACACAGCTTGAGCCCGGACTCGCTACTTTGAGCGGCCAGCCCGCCGTCAAATTCACTACGCTGGTGAATCTCGATGCGATCAAAGAGCGGAACAAGCCGAAACAGGCCGTGCAGAAGCCCGAGAAAGCGCCGTTCTTTTTGGGTGGTCCCCACGAAAACGATGATAATAGCCAGTCAGAGCAAGCACGCGATGGCCTCACAACGTCCAACAATCTCATGGCCCCGAGTGGCGGCCACGTCTCACAGTTCAGCCATCTCTTGAATTCTGGGGATTTCACCAAGCTTGTGGAATTCCTCAGAGAGCTGGGCCCCTCTGCAACCGACCTCGAGATAAGGTCGCTGGATACGGAAGCACCGTACACGGAGCTTGTCGCATTCATAGATGCCATGACATTAGAAATAAGCGCGGGCAGAAACTTCGAACTGGTTCAGGCCTGGATGACAATGCTGCTCCAGGCCCATGCAGGGGTGCTGCTTGAAAGCGCGCAACTCGAGCACGAGGAGAGCCGAGATTTGCAAGTCTCGTTTAATAAGTGGATGGATGCTCAAAAAGCCGAGTGCAAGCGCGTTCAAGAGCATGCGCGGTTCTGCTCTGGAGTCCTTGACTACCTGAAGAATCTGTAAATTATTAGAGTGTTATGCGCTGCGTAACATCTCTTGTTGTTAAAATCTAGATCACATTTGTTTTTACAAAAAAGCCGTCCATCCCATCAAGTCAGAAGCGAGCTCGTCTCTCGCGTCGATTTCCCAGACAGCCGTTCAAGACACCCGTAGTGGACCAAATCACCATCGTAGACGCCAACCACGGCCTGGCCAAGCCGTTTGTGACAAACTGCGCAGGCAGTGGTTGGAGTGACAACATAGCGGGCATTGCGCAGCTCCATGGCGTGCAAGCTGTAATCTGTCAATGCGACTCTGCTGAATGCATCATAGAGCTCCGACCTGCGGGTTTTCAGCTCAAGCGCAGCAACAGAGTTGGTGAAGAAGGGGCTCAGCGACGAAAATGACGTTGACGCCTCCAGTTGGCCGAGCGCATGGGGAAGAGATAAGTCGGTGTTGGTGCTCACAGTGTTGAGAAACGCCGCGAGGCGCTTCTCATCGCGAAGGAGCTTTTCGAAGAGGTAGGTGGTGCGATTGTAAGTTTCGGCTTCTTTTTGGGCAGCTTCCCAGTCACCCACGGGGTTGAGCAGCAGATCGATGGCAGCCTCGTGATTATGCAGCTTGCTGTACAGGAATGCTCTCGATCGAGCAGGAATGGAGGGATCCTCGACCAGAATGCTGGGGCGATAGCTGGAGCTCCGGTTCAGAAACTCTAGCAGCGCCGGCTCGTTGTCCACAAGCAGTCGAGCCACCGCGTCATGGAGCTCAGGCCGATTATCAGCCATGTGGTTTACTCGGTACATGGCGTACTCGTCACCAATTGCGGGGTCAATCGCATGTAAATATTTGTAGACTTCCCAGGAGTCATAGCCGGCCTCCTCGAAAAACAGTCGACGAGCCAGCTCGGGCTCGTTGGCCAGCAGCGGCTGTGCGTATTCGAACACAACGGAAGCGTCTGTGTGGGCCTGTTCTAGATACGCGATGATCTTTTGGGGCGGCTCATTGTGCTGCACCAGCAGATCCAGCGCCTGCCTGTGCATGTCCGGAGTGCCGCTGCTTCGTAGGAACCACACAAGCTCGCGCCATTTGCCCACTGCAAGCAGATGGCTTGTCACTATGCTTGGGTCACAGTGGTTTGGGGACCGCAGCAGCGGAGCCACCAGTGGAGAGCGCATTATCATATAGCAGCGGAACAGCGCAGTGTCGACGCCCCCCGACTGGTTCTGGGACCCAGAAAGCCGTAAATGACGGCGAGCGTAGACCAGATACGCGACGACCGGGTCCAGCACATGCTTGCGCTTCACGGCGGTTCGGGCGCTGAACACAGACTGCGTGGAGCTTGCCGGGGGCGGAGACAGACCGTCCGCTTTGGACGCCGCGTCCGACTCAGCTTGAGTCTGTTGGTCGTTTTCAAGGCGATCCAAGAACGGACTGATCACAGCATCGACCACCAACTTATGATTCGAGGGCTCCCGGTCGCCAGCCTGCTCCTGCTCCTCGATTGAGGTGAACAGCCTCATCGCGGTCTCGATGTGGTTGTCGCTGCCGTCATCCTGCTCGAAGACGCCCGTGGCGTACTGCTGCTGGATGCTTGTGATCCGGTCGTCAACGGCTCTGTCGGACTTCAGCGACAAAGCGAGCATGGCCGCCTCGCGCAGGTCGGTTTTGCTGAGCTCGGCGATGAACGGGACCGGCACATCACACTCGATTGCGTAGATGGCGTCATCAACAGCCAGCGGCTGAAAGTGAGATGCGCAGGGCACTGCGGAGGAGGGCGTACTGAGCAGCTGGGATCCCGTGCGGGGGTTCCAAATGGCCACGGATCCACCGTGCAGCGCAACACTGAACAGCGGGATTTGGGTCGAGGCAGCCTCGAGGGGAGCAGCAGCACGAACGCCGGTGCTTTCGAGCACGGCGATGAGCCGCGTTGGCTCGCCCTGGTCGCTCAGCTCGAGGAATTGCACGGCGGTGCTGGAGCCCACCAGAAGCACTCCGCCCGCGGCCGCGAGCACGAACTTGCGGGCGGCATTCAAGGGGGGATGCAGCGCGGCCACCGGCCTGAACCCGGCGCTTGATCCGTCGGTGCGCCAGAGCTTGGGCCTGCTGCCGAACACGACGTAGAAGTCGCGTTTCCAGGATTCCAGGGCCAGCAGCTTCTGCTTGTCCGGGGCGCTGAGCAGCGTCTCACTGAGAAGCGCGGAGTCCGCGGAGAAGTCGAGGATGCGGATCTTGTAAGTTGATGCGACGGCGAGCCGGCCGCCGTCGGTACGGGCGTGCGCACGGATAAGCCGTGCTGATTTCGTGCCCACCGTGTGTTCCAAGCGGCGCGTGGCTAGGTTGTAGATAGCACAGCGCGAATTGCACACCACGGCCACGAGGTCGGTGTTTGGAATCCACTGGATGGCATCGACGCGCGCCTTGCCCGCGGCGAACGAGCGCTCGAGCTCGTAGTCCGCGCGCGCGTAGATCCGCACGGTGCCGGAGCCAAACCCGACGACGATTTGCGAGGGCGTAGCATCCAGGCTGGTTGCTCCCTTTGCGTGGATCAGAGGCAGCAGAGCCAAGCTCATAGGCAGCTAGCTTGCGCGTCGACCGCGAAACAACTGGCGACGCTCGCGTCACGGGATACGAGCAGGTATCATGGACATGGGCCCGGTGGACATAGGCCAGGCGCACGCGCACAAGAGGCGCGCCGTTTAGCAGCGGCGGCAATGAAACCCGTAACACCAATCTAATTGAGTCTAATTGAGTACTTACTTTGTGATCTGCATCCGGGCCAAAGGGCTCAGTCAGGCCATCGGGTGTCGGCCGCGAGAGAACCTAACATCAGGCCGCGGCGGAAACAGCGAGCGCTGGCGGGCGAACGAGCACGATTGGGACCCCGGAGATTGCTCGCGCTGGCATTGCACACAGCCCATGAACCGTGCGCTGGTCAGTCTAGCCGCGCACACGCACGGCGAGGCAGACAAAGCGCTGGAGGACGCGATTAGCCAGCTCGAGGCGCCGCTGAACAACAAGCTTGCCGAGATCGCGGACTTCCGGGCCCAGGTGAGCGAGCAAACGAAGCGGCTGAGAGCGCTGACGGCCGCATGCCAGGCCGAGGCAAAGACGCTCAGCGATGCTGCGGGCTCGGTCAAAAGCCGGCCCGCGGCGGTGCAGGGCAAAGTGGAGGTGCTTCACCGGCGGACGCGGGTGCTGGAGTACGTGCTGAGGCCTGCGCAGGAGTGAGACGGGAGTAATTTGCTAGGTAACTAGTTTGGGATTAATCGAGGCGGGGGCCGTTATGCGTTAATAAATAGTGAATCCAAAGTGCCGTACGCCGCACACACACACACACACACACACACACACACACACACACAAGATTGTCGCGATTGTCGATTGTCGATTGTCGATTGTCGCAGTTGTCGCGGTTGCTGCAATTGTTGAGTGCTGGCATTGTAGGGGTTGTGGCAATCGTCACGATTGCCGCAATTGTCGCGGTTGTCGTTGTTGAATGCTGGCATTGTCACGACTGCCGCGATTGCCGCAATTTTCACGATAGCCAATTGCCGCGATTGTCGAATTGATATCACGACTGTCACGATAGCGGCACACGGAAACAGCTCACTCGGAGTCTGTGATGGAAATAACCGACGACGCGTTCGAGCGCATCGGCTTGAGCGCGGCGCCGAGGCCGCTCTGCATGCGCTCGAGCGGCGGCAGCCCGTCGTGGTCGCGCGACGTCGCCGGGTGGAGCTCCGAGCTCTTCGGGTGCGGCAGCTCGCTGAACTGCACATGCCCGCCCGGCGGCGACGTCACCATCAGCGACGGCGTGGCTGTGTTGAAGCTGCTGGTGGCATCGGTGGACGGCGTGTATCCGTCGGTGCCCGGGCCCGACTGGTAGCTGTTGTTGCGGCTGGTCAGGTACCGCGGGATCGCGCCGTCCTCAACGCGGCCGCGGTCGTGCAGCTTCTCCTGCGGCGCCTGCGCTGGCGCTTGCGGCGGCTTCTGCTTCTGCGGCGGCTGGTCCTGCGGCGGCTGGTCCTGCTGCTGGTGCTTGGCCGCAATGTTTTCCTCGATGTCCTCAGCGTCGCTCGTGCTCCACACGTCGTTCGGGTCGTCCTGCTCGGGCCAGGTGCCCTCGCCGACCCAGCCAGACTTCACAATCTTGAGCATGTCGTCGAGGTTCAGCGGGTGCTTCAGCGGGCGCGTCTGGTAGACCATCTTGTCGTAGACCGTGTAGTACTTGTCCGGCGTGAGGTCCTCGTCCATGTGGTGGACCGGGACGGCGTAGGCGGTCGGCTTGAGCCACCACTCGCGGATGCGCGTCCACGCGGCCAGCCCCGTGTTCCACGCCAGCTCGTTGGCAGCAACTTCGGGGCTGGGCGCCTCGCTCCTCACCGACTCGGCCGTATACGCGGGGGTCTTTATGTCGATGTCGCGGCCAAAGTGCGGCGGCGGGTTGCAGAACTCGCAGTCGACCAGCAGGCGCTGGATCGGCAGCGGGTCGCGCTTGGCGACCTTGATGGCCATACATCGGGCCTTGCGCTCCTCGAGGTCGCTCTTCGCGTCCTTGACCGACTCGCGGTCTTTCTTGCTACTGCTGAACACGCTGGAGCGGCGCCGGCGCCGCGACTCCGGCACCGCCAGCAGGCTCGAGCCCTGCTCGCCGTCGGAGTCGCCCGACACGGCAGAGGTGCTGTCGCCAGCAGTGCCGTGCGAGCCCGCCGAGCTTTTGCCGAACGCATGCTTGATCTTTGAAAACAGCCCGGACTTCTTACCCCGCGTCGAGTCGCGCGTGGTTGTGCGCGTGACGGATGATCCGCGCGTGCTCACCTTCGAGAGCGTGGACGCGCGCGTCGTGGTTGCCGACAGCTGCGCCATTGCCTGTGTGTGTACTCTCGCTGAACACGGCCACCCAGTTGCGGCGGCGTACTTCAGTCGTGGACGTTCCTGCCGTAGCGCAGTAAGGTGTGTCGGTAATTACCAGGGCAGGGGGCCTGGGCAGGGAGTCTGGGCAAGGACCCCGGGCTGCTACCCAGCCGCAGCGAGGCCGTCGCCAAGGTTGGCCCGCCCGGCGAGGTCTACCCGGGCCGGGCCAAGCCTGGCCAGGGGGCTTGGCATCAAGGGTTGCCCGCAATGCGGCGCTCAGACCAAAATGCGGCACGCTTCGCCGGCTGAGTCTCGATATTTCCACGAGCCGCCGCGAGCCAGGAGCACCCGCGTCCCGAGCCTTCGGGGCCGCCAGTTATGTAACCGGGTGGGCCTGGGCCCGTGCACGTCGTGTGGGGGCGGGTACGCGAGCGTGGGAGATGTACTTTAACCTCCTGCCAGTACAACCGCCATTGGACTAGAAACGGACCAATTCTCAGGTCAGGTCGTAGAAATCCGAGGATGGGTCGTGAATTTTGTAGTTAATATAAATATTCTTTAGGTTTTGCGACAATGCTACCCGCTAGACGACTCGTTACCAAAGCGGCACGACAGCGACTAACAGCAGCAATTTCCATCAACGACTTTTCCAAGCTCAGGGCGCCCGCACGCGCCCGAGTATGCCAACAAGGCCTTTAGTCCTCCCTGCCACCGAGCTCCGACATGACGCTTTCGAGGAATTCTGGAGGAAGCTCGCAGCGG
The DNA here is from genome assembly GCA_030579755.1 of Entelexis gropengiesseri. Lineage (NCBI taxonomy): Eukaryota > Fungi > Ascomycota > Dipodascomycetes > Dipodascales > Trichomonascaceae > Entelexis > Entelexis gropengiesseri. The sequence continues at coordinate 113,749 of JAKTRO010000009.1, read as the reverse complement.
GATCCAAGCTGCGACATCTTCGTTGTCACTCGCTCCTTGGTCTGCGACGAGAAGCTGGGATTCGAGATCTGGCAGTTTATAAAAACAAACACGTTGTTTTTGATTTGCGCCTTCGTGAGTTTGCCGGAGATTCCTCGGGTTCTGGAGGCCGACTGAGAGACGCATTTGACAATCTGGTCGGTGATATAGTCAACATGAGTACCGCCTGAAGTGGTTGCAATCGAGTTCACAAAGCTCATCTGGTGGAAGCCGATTCCGTCACCTAGCAAGAGCACAACTTCCCACCGCTCTTGAGGAGGCGACATGACAACGAGCTTGACATCCTCACTGTTATTACCAGTCAGACCCTTGCGAAACATGCTGGCGTAGCCCTCAAAGTCTTTGATCCCAATAAGCCGCTCGTCTAAGAAGACAGAAGTGCCGTGCACGGTGCCTGCTATATCGTAAACCCGACGCCGCAGCACCGCCAGGAAGTCTGGCTCGAACTCGGTCATGCCAAACTTAGCCAAGTCGGGCCTAAAGGTGATCTTGGTGAAGCTTTTGCCGGTGGAGTTGCGGGAGATCACTGGTGGGTCCACCGATCCCATGTTGTTCCGCCACGTCTGCTGGTATAGCAGCTTTTGATCGGCCGTTTCAATAGTGAACTCGGTGCTGAAGATGTTACAGAGCTTGGCTCCAAAGCCGTTTCTTCCTTCGGTCACACTTTGATCTTCATCGTCGTAGTATGAGGATGTGAGCAGGTTTCCAAAGATCAATTCCGGAACATACATCTTCTCTCTCGTGTGCATCTCAATAGGGATTCCGCGGCCGTCGTTGAGCACGGAGATTTCCTTGCGCTCCACGTCGATGCTCACTTTGATTGTTTCCATGCACGGGTCGCGCACCTTGTTCTCGGCCGCGTACACAAGGATCTCATCGCAAATCTTGTACAGGCCAGGCACGACGCTAACCTCTCGATACTTGAGATTAGCCTCGTCATCAATTGTCCACATGGAGCCCTCGCGGTGCTCTACAGAGCCGATGTAGGCGTTTGCGCGCTTCAAAACATGATCGAGTTGCGTGAGTTTATGATACGTCCTTTTGGTGGTGGGAGCGCTGCGTTTGGGTGCCACGGTAGCCATCTGCTGAGGGGTTTGCCAATTCCAGCAGGAGAGAGTTGGATGAAGCAGGAGGCAAATGGTGTGGGCTTCAGCATCACACACTCCCAAGAGCCGCCACCCACTCCCAAGAGCCATGTCATGCATGTCTCAGGCGTGCTAAGACGCGCGCGTCTCCCCTGTGCTGGCGGTTCGCCAGGATCTGCTCCGGTCCGGAGTCCGGCGCAATGAGCTTTAGAAAATAGTAATAAACAGGAAAATCTATGATTACAACAAACCACACAGACCACATGTGGCCAGAGCACATGTGGCCTGAGCGTAGCCAGAGCACCACAACTCCGCTGCACTCTCAGCTTATCTACACGGGAAGTCGACGGAGTCCCAGAGGCGAGCGTCGGCAAGCAGCCACATTCGCATCTGCTGCTCTTTGATCCCAGAGTACGACCATCCCGCCTCCATCTTCCGCGGCTTGCCGAGCACCATGTAGCTGACGCCGTCGTGCCGCGAGTGCCAGTCCCGCGAGAAAACGCCGTGGCGGTACGAGCCCGTGTACTTCTCGAGCACCGGCAGAATCACCAGCTCCACAAGCAGGTCATGCTTCCCGCCCTCAGCAGCGCTCGGCAGCAACCCCTCGTGCGCCAGCACAGCAATAAGGTCGCTATCGTCGGTGTACACCTGGGTGCCCCAGAGCTTACGCCGCGCGAGCGGGCTGCCGTTCTGGCGCAAGTACTCTTGGCTGAGATACGCATGGCTCACGCTCACCTGCAGCACGCCGTTGAGGTCGAGCTCGTGCCCGCTGGCCAGCAAGCTGCCCGGCTCGTAGATCACCGACCCGAGCGTGCGCCGCGGCAGCGTCGCCACGTCGGCCAGCACGGCGCTGCTGTCGACAGTCGTGCGCCCGGGGCCTGGCCTCGTCTCGGGCGCCGCTTCTGCCTCGGGCACAGTAACCGGCACAGTATCCGGCACAATGCCTCGGGGAGCGTCTCGTGGAGCGTCTCGTGGAGCTTCTCGGGGAGTGTCCTGTGCAGCGTCCGGCGCTACAGTGGCTTCTCCAGAAACCTCAGTGGAGGCAGCAGCATCCGCAATGGTTTTCTCAGCGGCGGCTGGTTTTGCTGCAGGGATAGGAGCAGCGGGCCCGCTTGGCTGGTCTGGCTCGGCGGTTCTGGACGGCTTTTCTTCGGCGGGCTCCTCAGCAGCTGCCGTTTTCAACCCGCCCTCCTCGGCTGCCGGTATGGGCTCTGGTGCAGGAGCCGGGGGTGCCGGTGCGGCCGCTGGCGCAGGCGCGGACTCAGGTGCGGACTCAGGTGCAGGCGTAGGCGCGGGCTCAGGCGCGCGCTCTACTTCAGGGCCCTTCTGGCGCTTACGGCTGCTCTCATCGTCGGAGCCCGGCTCGTGCTCCCGCTTGCTGCTCGGGTGCGCTGCTGCGTCCGCGCTTGTCTCGGCGGACCCGGAGTGCGCGGGCTCTTGACGCGGCGCGGCAGGCTCCGGCGCATCTGGCGCGGCTTCCAGCGGCTCAGCCGCGACAACAGCCTGCGCCTCGCCGTTTCCAGACGGAAGGTGTTTGTCGGGCTGCCCCGCAGGGTGCCCGTTGACTTCGCTCGGCGCGGGTGCGTTCATATAAGAAACTGTGCGGCCTCCACTTTATCGCTCAGCGCTTGGTAGGCACTACCCAGCGCGTGGTGGTGAGGCCGCATCGGGCGCCAGTGTGACAACCCTTACCACAAGATCCTCCGCACCGCCGCATCAACCCGCGTCGCAGCGCACGGACCCCGCGCCGACGGGTCTACAAGGGGGCGTTGCGCACTTCCAATGGGTGAGCTAGCCGGAACTGAGTTGGTACTGGTCAAGCGGGTCACCGAGTCGGCAGGTCACCGGAGCGGTAGCTCGCTTACAATGGCCAATCTGCTTAAAGCTTGAATTGTACGGGCCTATGGTATTCGGCGAGACGCCCCATAGCTAAAGCGCTCACCGTCGTAACTCCAAGCCACGGCTGCCCGAGGACTCAATTCTGGGCGCGATTCCTCGCTCGGCTCTCGCTCAGCTCTCGCTGTCGCTCAGTGCCACATGATATGCAGGGTTCGGGCCCCACCGCTGCCGGATTGCCCAGCGGTCAACCGGGCATTATTTACAAGCTGCACTCGCCGCCCTAGCCGGTCTCTGGGTCGACTTGGCGATGTTGCTTCCTCTGCTAGCAATCGCGCTGATCAGCGTGGCCTACCTTGTGACAAAGGGCCTCCCCGCGCGCGGCAGGCCGCTGGTGGTGCTCGGATCGGGGGGGCACACCGGCGAAATGCTGGCAATGCTGGCCAATCTCCAGCTGCCCGAGCCCCCGGTCTTTGTCTACGGGGCCGGAGACGCGCTCAGCGTCGAGCGCGCCCGCAATGCCGGGTTCGCAGCCAGCCAGTTCTGGCCGCTGCCGCGCGCGCGGCGCGTCGGCGAGAGCCTCGTGTCGTCGGCGTTCAGCACATTAAAGACGGTCTATCGAGCACTATTTATTGTCGCCAGGGCCCAACCGCGGCTTGTTCTTTGTAACGGTCCCGGAACCTGTGTGGTTGTTGCGTGCGTCGTGCGCCTGCTCGCGCTGCAGACCAGCATTGTATATGTCGAATCGCTCGCGCGCGTGAAGTCGCTGTCGCTGTCAGGCCGCATCATCTACACGCTTGGCCTCTACAACCGGTTTCTTGTGCAGTGGCCCGAGCTCGCGCGCGAATACCCCCGGGCAGAGTATGCGGGGCTCTTGGTGTAGCCGAAGGCTAGAAGTCCAGCGTGTCGGCCGGCCGCTTGGTCGGCCGCTTCAGCTCGGTCACAAACTTGCGGAACACCGCGAGATATGGCTCGAGCTCGCCGCGCCCCACCGCCGCGCCGGAGTGGTGCTCCGCCAGCAGCTTGTCGATGGTCGGCACAGTGTCAGGATTCAGCCCAGCCACCATATCCGCACTCAGCGGAACACACACCTTGCCGGTGTCCGGATGCACGCAGAATGGCGACTTCAGCAGGTGGCCCCGCGCCGTGGAGACGTGCAGGTCAAGCTTCGGGTAGAGGTACTCGAGAATGATGTTCTGCTTCTGCTCCAGCAAGGCCTGCTTGCTGGCCGCAGAGAGCTTCAGCGTCTCGCCCACGGTGTTGATGTCGTCCCAGCGCTCGCGGCTGCTCACCTCGTCGCGCCCGGCCCACTTGTGCTTCAGTGCCGCGGCCAGCTCGTCGCCGGCCGGCTCGAGCCGGTGCAGCAGCCCCTCGGCCTGCGACGATGTGCGCCAGGGGTCCTGCTCGGCCAGAATGTTGCGCGCAAAGTACGGCAGCAGCAGCTCGAAGCTGCGCTTGATATGCGGGTGCCACGGCCTCGGCACCACCATGCGGCCCTTATCGAACTTCCCGGTGACATTGAGGTACTCGAGCAGCGCCGACCGCTGCGGGTCGTCGAGCGCGCGGGCGCGCGCGTCGCACACCCATGCGTGGATCCCGCGCCGCCCGCTGAACGCCCAGATCACTTTGCTGTACCCGAAGTCTTCCTCAAACGCGGCGCTCAGCACCTCGGCGGCGGCAGCAACAAACTGCCAGCACTTCACACATACCTGCTTCCCCTGGCAGCACGTCCGGTACGGATCATAGTCGCTCAGATCGATGTCGAACACAAGCTCTTTGGCCAGCGCTTGGTACTTGTCCTTTGCCACAATGCGGTGGTCCTTGGGCTTGACACTGTAGACGGCGCCGATTTCGAAGCGTTTGGGCACGAGCTGCTGCACTTTCCGCCGAAAAGCCTCCTCGTCTGCAAAGCTCTGGTACCGAATGTAGATGTCGCTGTCGTCCTTGCCAGGAATGCTGAACGCAAACTCGCGGTGGGTGAAGTCCGAAGACGGCACGGCCGAGTGGTTCAGCCACTGGAACCACTGCTTGTATGGAAAGAACGCCTCGTAGTATTCCGCCAGCTGCGACTCCATTTCCGAATGGCACACTAATTACGCGTTTCGACGCGTAAAGTGTCTATTATGTCACTAAACATTGGCGCCGCCATACTAATAACAGCCTTAAAACAGCCTTAGGTAACCGAGGACTTCCCCCGCGCCATGTGCGCCAGCACCACCGCCACAGCGTAGATATAGGTGTACTGGTGTAAGGCGCCTGGCCGCAAAGATATATTTGAATTGCCATCCAAGGAGCAGCTATCGAAAGCATTGGCGCTCCCTTCCGTAGCGTTCTGCCATGCTCATATCCACACTAACTCGGCCCAGGCAGCTTGGGCATATTTGTAAGTCACCTTCCTGGGCCGGCACCTTCCTGGGCTGGCACTCGTGGTTGCATGTTCGAGCTCGCCTGTGTCTACTCCCCGGACATTGGCGACGAAGAACATGTCGAGCGGCAGCTGGTGTTCACGAAGGGCGATCAGCCGATAGATGAGTTTGTCAAGCTCATTGGCGTCGCGCAGGGCATTGCCGAGCTTGCGTTCTCGTTCGACCACACGTCTCCTGCGAAGTGGCTCAAGACCGGGCACGGACCGTTGGCAAAGCTGATTGTGATTGTGCCGCTCGTCAAGTCCTCGTCCGATTGGCGCTCCGGGTACTGGTTTGCCGGCCAGCTTCCGCTGGCGGCTGCCACGCTGCCGCCCGAGGCCATTTATCGGCACGTTCTGCTTTCGTACGAGCACTGGCACTTTCGTCACGGAGCCCCAGCGGAATCCGCGTGGCCGGACCTCACCACAGCCGAGCTCCCCGATCTTGCGTCGGTTGTTGCTCCGCAATCTCTGCGGCTCGCGCCGGGTACTCTGAACCCCACCTTCAAGACCGCTCTGGAAGAAATCCGCCAGCAATCCGGCGCCTTTGACGTGATAATCACCAGCGTGGACGATGGCGCGGCGGTGTGGCCCGGAGAGCATCTCAATATAGAGACTCGCATCTGCATTCAGCGGTGGCTTGCGCGGCAAGCAAACCAGCCGGGCAACCAGTTCGCGCAAATACCGCCCAAACCAGTCCAAGCGCCGCGGCCCGAGCTCGGAGGAGAGGAGGCCGTACTTGATGGCGAGTTCAGTGAGTACAGAGATGATGCAGACAGTGTTACGGACGGGCGCGCAGAGCCTGAAGCGGGCGTTTTTTCAGCGTCTAAAGACTCTTCTGAGCCCGCTGATCTTGCTGGCTCGGCTGGCTCGGCTGGACCTGCTGGTCTTGCTAGCTCGGCTGGCCCTGCTAGCCGCGCTGAACTCGCTGGCCCTGCTGAACACGATGAGTCTGCTGAACTCGATGAGTCTGCTACATCTACTGAGCCTACCGATATGGCTGACCCCACCGCCGGCCCTGCCGCACCGACTTCGCAGTCGGTTGAGATTCCTGCTGCGCTCAACGCCTCAGAGCCGGCCGCAGGCTCGTGGTTCTCGGTGCCGGGTCTTTCAATGCAGTCAGTGCGATCGATTCCGTACATGTCGATGCCCGCCCTGTCAATGCCCTCCATGTCGATGCCGAACTTATCAATGCCCGCCATGCCGGCCATGCCTGCGATTCCCGCAGTTCCGGCAATGGACTCGCTCATGCCGGCGGTGTCGAGCTGGCGCAGCTGGTGGGACCCCAAGGCTGCGAAAGAGCCACCAGAGGAGTCGCTGGACGAGCCGCGGTTCGTTTATGTTGATCTCGAGGTGCACGATGCCGTGTCTGGTAGGAAGTGGTACGTGACCGGGTTCCAGCGTGCGCTTTTCGTCTACTTTCTTGTATTTCCCGAGCCGGTTGCTACCCCGCGCTCGCCGGAAAAGCTGCTGATCCATTTCGAGGCGCTGGCCGCTCAACTCGAAGGGTTCAACTTCGCATTCGCGCCCCCCACGCGATTCAATTATCTTATTCACGACAGCAGCCAGCGCACCGTGACGTCCACCTTTCCTGGATCGCTTGCCACTGACATTCTGGGCTCGCTGATTGCGCCGCCACAGGAAATGCCCCAGGTAGTGCGGGTGGGTCCCACATGGCTGTACTTCGTGCGCTTGAGCGAGACGGTGCACGCGGTGTTTGGGAAAAAGGGGCTTGCGAGCCAGCAGGGATCGATTCTGGGCGCCCTGCATAGCGATGTCCAGCAATGGCTGAACAATTACGAGCGCCGAGTCCTGTAATAATTGCACTAGCTAATTCTGATTTTCATTGGCCTTCATATTTCATGCTTCTATATATTTTCTCTCTGCCATTCCCCGCTGGTTGCGGTGCCCCCCAGTGGTAGGGCGAGTAAGGAGGGTCCACGACGCACGTTTTTAGTAAGTCGGTTACGGGGTATAAATACAAGCCACAACCTGAGATCGGAGTCATTACCCGAGATTCACCACAATGTCTGTGCCCCAGCCATATCTGAACAGCGACAAGACCTCGTTCGCATATTCGTCCGCCAACAAGCGGTGGCCCTCGATTCTGAACGGTGTGCTAATTGACCTGAAGCACGAGGTGGATGCAACCACCGACGTGAACAAGAAGGCTGAAGCCGACACGCTGCTGGCGCTGTTCGCCGAGATCAAGGAGCATGTCATGACCGATGCGCCCGTGAGGCATCTGGAAGGCACGAGCGACGCGGAGATCTACAATTCGTGTTTGGACGAGATGTCGCAGAAGCTCGGCAAGCCCGTGACCTGGCACACCGGCCCGTGGATGGCCACGGAGTGCATTCTGTATCGCGAGCTGGAGCAGGCGGTGAAGAAGACGCAGCACTGGAAGGACTACGACTTCTTTGCGCGCGTGAAGAACGACACGTTCGAGAAGTCGTCCGACGCCGTGGCGGCGCTGGCCAAGCGCTATCGGGCCCTAGTCGAGGCTGGCACCCCGTCGAAGAGCGACCAGGCCGTGGTTTTCCACGAGATCATCGAGACGTCGTTGTGGGGCAACGCAACGGACCTGTCGCTGCTGCCGAACATGTCGATTGAGGAGCTGAAGAAGCTGCAGGTGGCGTCCGAGCACCGCGAGAAGGACAAGCTGCTGATCAACGACTTCGACAAGGTGTGGAAGGCGCTGAACAGCCAGCAGGGCGGCCGCGTCGACTTCGTGCTCGACAACGCCGGCTTCGAGCTCTACACGGACCTGGTGCTGGCGCTGTTCCTGCTCGACGTGGGGCTTGCCGAGCAGATCGTGCTGCACCCGAAGTCGCAGCCGTGGTTCGTGAGCGACGTCACGCCGCGCGACTGGGGCGTGTCGCTGGTCCAGCTTCTGCAGGACGAAAAGAAGTTCCCCACAGACCGCGCAGACATCGACTTTTTCCTCGGCCGCCTGCTCAAGTACACCCACGAGGGCGTGATTCTTGTCCGCGAGTCGCCGTTCTGGACCTCGCCGCTTCCGTACTGGGAGATCCGCAAGGGCGGGGCTGGCGGCGGCGACGGCGTCTGGCAGGACCTGCGGTCGTCGAAGCTCGTGCTCTTCAAGGGCGACCTGAACTACCGCAAGCTCACCGGCGACGTTGCGTGGCCGCGCACCACGCCGTTCAAACAGGCGATCCGCGGGCTCGCTGACAGCGGCATCAAGTTCGTAACCATGCGCACAATCAAGGCTGATGTTGTGGTTGGCCTGCCCGAGGGCAAGGAGCAGGAGCTTGACGAGCACTGGAAGAAGGAGCGCCCGGACCAGCTCCCGGGCGCCTGGGCATGGAGCGGCTCGTACGCGGTTGTGAACTACTACGGCTAGACATTAGAGAAGTTTATGAACCGACCAACGAGCGTATTAACGACGAACAGATTGTATGCCGGACAGATACCATGCTCCCACGTTGCAATTGACCGCTTAGAATTAGTGTTTACGTATCTACATCAAGTTGACGCACACTGAAACAGTCGTGCTTCTGGAATACAATGGCTCTTTGACATCTAGCCACAAAACAAAATATGGAGAGCCAGTGACGGGCGAACCCCAATGCGGCTTGGAATATCGCTAGGGCATGATCGATACCGCCTCACCCCATCTCACGCCACGTCTCTCGATCCTCAGCCCTTCTCCCCGCCACGGCCAAGCCCAGCCGAAATAAAATCCCTAAAGCAGGCTACGTGGTACGCTGTGACTCTTGGTCGCAGGCCCTGTCTCGTCTGCGCGCGTCGCGTGTCACCACTAATCGCCCAGGCCCCGACTTCGATCCTGACTTTTATACCCCCATGGACGCAGTATACTCGCGCCTAGCTCAGTTCAGCCTCCCCTCGAACCTCAGACTCGAGCTGCCCACCGACGGCGGCTTCGGCGGCGTGCGCGGCCGCCTCGCACAGCTCAAAGGGCCGCGCGACTTCTTCGACGTGCGCCGCATGTCAAAGCCCGCGGGCTGGGGTGACGCGCAGAGCCGCGTGAGCTACAACCTGCGCTACTTCAGCGGCAACTACTCGCTGATCCTTGCTCTGTTGGTGGTCTACGCCCTGCTCACGAACCTGCTCCTGCTGTTTGTTCTGGTCATTGCGCTCTGCGGCTTCATGGGCATCTCCGCCCTGCGCGGCGCCGACCTGGTTCTGCCCGGCGGAATCGTCATTGCCCAGCAGTCGCTGTACATCGCGCTTGCAGTAATCACCGTGCCCCTGTTCATCATCGCATCGCCTATGTCGACCATGTTCTGGCTAATTGGAGCTGCTGGCGTAACGATTTTTGGTCATGCGGTGCTGCTTGAGAAGCCGCTGGAGAGCGAGTTCGCTGAAAGCGTGTAGGGTGAGGCGCCCGTGCACGCGATCCGATAATACCGCAGTATTCCAACTGTCTTACAACATAAAATAGTACATCGAGTTATTCTAGCTGCGTGGGGCCCCTGTGGCTCGGCCACACTTGTGCCTGTGCGTTTTTCGTGCTGGTTGGGGTGTTAGTATGATCAGAACCACGCCTTGTCAAGGGCGAATCTCAGCAGGGCCACGTATCTTGGGCCGTTCAGCTGACCGTCGTGAGTTGTGGGAAGCATCACCTCGTACTTACCTTTCAGACGCGAGTACACTCAGCATGGCCGCCCTGCTACAGGCGGCATCTGATATATGCTTGCATTCGGTGTTTTGTGCTCATCATCAAGCTTCGGCACAGGACCCACCGTGGTCCACACGGCAAGGACCCCCTTGGCCGCGAATCCACGGTGGGCCCCCTCCAAATCGGTTCGTCTGTTCGTCCTTCTGGGGTGTTAGCACTCAGATTTGCATGAATGGATATTAGGTTTGGTATCGTCAAGTCGGATCAGACTCGTCATCTAAAAAACTCCTCACGGTGACTTACCTTCATGTGCTGCGGCGCGTTAGCGTGTGTCCTCGGTAGCGTGGGGTTTCTAGGCCCACTTAAAGCATATCAGTCACAGTATGGTCAGTGCCCAGTGCTGTGGATCTTCATCGGCATACCTCTTGCATCGGTGGAAAATATAGATATATCCATATACTGTGGGGGTCGGTTAGCACATCAGTTCGTATTATCAACCTCGGTCTCAGCAGTGGTTTGCTCTGATAATTCCAGCTCAAAGGTTTTGGAGCATCACCTGTACTTACAGTTTGAACTCACTGCGTCTGGCTCCTCGGAAAGCGCTTTCAGATCACTATTTATCACAAACTCTAGTTTGATTTTTTTCGGTTTTGATCGTCATCGGAGTCTTAAGAGAAAAGAGAAAATTGGTGCTGGCCGACGAGGTGTAAGACCCTCTCCCAACCCCAACCTCATGACCCGTTGCGTGCCACGACCACGCGCACACACACACACATCCATCCACACAATACCCACTCCGGATTGGCTTCAACGAGGTTCGGATCGCACAGGTGTAGCTGTTGCTAATGACGCTAATGTATATAGAATGCTTATGATTTTGAGACTAGCCAGCTCTGTTCAAGGAAGCGTAGTGTTGATGGGCTTCAGGAACACAACGTTCGAGCCATCACCAACAACCTTACCGACAATGCTGGCGTTGAACTTCTTGCCGTGCTCGTAGCCAATGTGGGCCTTGAACGCGGCTTCGTCCTTGTAGGTCTCCTCAACGTGGATGGTGCCATCCTCGAGCTCGTAGACCTCGAAACGCACATTGCCGGGCTCTTTGCGGACGCTCTCAGCCATTTCCGAGATTGCGTTGCGCACAAACTGTTCGTGGCCGGGGAGCGGCTTCATCGTGGCGTAAAGAACCTTGGCAACCATTTTGTATTCAGTGGTGAGATAGACGGGATAGAGACCCAGGGGTGGACAGCCGGGCTACTTATATCACTGGTTAGCAAACGCACCGCCCGCCATCATGTGACGGTCACACGAGCTGAGCGATGTGTTAGGCGGCCAACAGCGGCACCGGCGTGCACACACGGCCTTTGAGACACGCATCGTCTATAGCTTTACTATTAGTTTGGCCAGCCTCAATGTGTTTCCACTGGCTCGAAGTCGAGGTCCACGTCATCCGGCTCCGGAAACCACCCGTATTTATTTAAGTCGTAGATACTCGAGCTCTCGCCATCGTTCCCCGGCCCGCGCACCTCTGCGTCCAAACGCCGACGCTGCTCGTCGCGATGCTCAAGGTTGGAAATGCGCCCGGCCGCACTGATCACTCGCCACCATGGAACGCTGTCTGTATTGTAGCGCGCGCTTGATGATTCCGATAGATACTTCAATGCGCGGCCAGCCTGCCGCGAGGCAGTGGGCTTCCCTGCTAGATACGCCAGGTGTCCGTAGGTGCACACCTTCCCCGCAGGAATCTGTTCGGTCAAGTGGTACACCGTGAGGTGGAAGGCAAGCGCGTCTTCCGATCCGGCTCCATACGGCATGTTTTTATTTTCTTTGTTTACCGCTCACGCGTCAGAACTCACGCTGGCTGGCCACCACGCAAATGCGAAGCGCTAATATCCTAGTTTCTTGAACGGCCAAGGCCTTATGAATCAAGGGGGCCGGGGGTTGGTTCGTAAAGTTGGTAATCGTGTTAAAGATTATATATGAACAGAAGATCTCACCACAGGTAAGAATAAGTTAAATCGCACCGAGCTGACAGCGCGCCAGCGCTGTATGGACTGACTGGCAGCGGGACTGCAGGCGGTAGGTGCCATAATATGGGGGATCCACTTGTTGCTTAAAGCTTCAACTTGGTGCGGCGCCAGTGACGGCGCTTGTAGTTCCAGCGAATGGTGTTGCCCGTCTTCATGCGGACGAACATTGGCACATGGCCGTTCTGCTTGGCCGCCTTCGAAAGCTTGACCTTTGTCTTAAAGGACTTGTGCGCAGACATTTCTGTGGAGAGAGAAAGTAAACGGCTTGTTCGATGTGATTAGGTTCACAGTGCGAGTGTTAGTGAACACTTATGTCAGCGTGCCCTAGAGTGGGTTGATCGAAAGCCCTTACGTGACTTGTTTATGACATTCATATTAGTAATGGGATTGCGGCTGTTGCTCAGTCAGCAACGACCCTCCTTGCGCTATCATGGGCGGTAATAGCTAAGGCACACACAACCCCTGACGAGAGGGAGGTGGCTGGCTATCGCCCTAGTTCCGGAGATTTGAAAAACGCGTAGTTGAATCTGATTCGCTCCTCAGATCGAATCGGCCCTCAATTAATCTTTCAATGTGGCACATCTATGCACGTATACGATCAATGCCAGCAAACATGGCTCCTGTCGATGGTTTGAGACAAGCGGATTTATCGGCTTTTGCTGATGGGACGGACGAAACGGAGAATTCAAAAATTCTAGCACAACAAAATAAAGGATATGCAGACTTAGCTCGATCTTTTTGTAGCGTCACAGCTTTCTCGTTAGTACGTCATCCTCAGCAACACAGTGTGTAGTGTGCGTCCGGCAAGGCGGGAGATCGTCTGCCCTTACCCTTAATTGATCTGCAACACTATGCATGAGGGCAGCCAGCCATATCCAGCTAGTGAGGGCTCGCGTGCTCACGTCACAGTCTCCCAGCGAGGGATTGTGCTGGGCCCAAATTGAATGAGGCAGACTCCAATGGTTTCAGTGCTATTATGTACCCGATTCAGAATTAAATAAAGGCTTCTAATGCTCTTTTTCCTTTGCGCGCTGCTGCGCGAGGGTCGCCCGTTGGCCTCATCACTGTTCCCAACTGAGAAAGTCATCAGCTTCTAGACCAGCCACTGGGTTAGGTCAATCCTATTTGGCGCACAGGCGACTGGCAGGTGGAGGGAGGGTCGCGCGAATCAAGCTTCCGGCCCCTGTAGGTTCATTCCGCTTGATACCCAGCCTTTTCTGCTCCATCGCATAAAACCAGACACCCCGGATTTGCGGGGGTTCTCTCAGAAGGCACCAACAAGGGATGGACACTGGTGCAGCGTCCGGTCGGGACCCCGCTGGGATTCACGGCAACGACGCGCCCGGCTCGCCGACGCCTGCCTCCGGAACCACGAACAGCCGGCTGCTCTCGTCGTTGAGTCGGCGGGATGAGCGACCGTTCCCTGCATCCCACCCGCGGAGCATATCTCTACCGCATGCCCTCCACAATCTGACGTTGCCCGGCCGTCAGAAGCGTGAGGAGGTCCCGATGCCGTGCCCGCTGCCGGTTGAGCAGCCTGCAGCAAGTACGTCCAGAGCAGGCGCATCGAGCGCGCCGGCAATTGCGTCGGCCAAGCGCACGATCTCAGAGGGCAACGCCCAATATGCAGATCTGCAGCGTATCGGCCGCAGTGGAACTGCACCTAAATTGGCGGAGCTTCTCTACACCACGGATACTGATCTCCTGGATTTTTCACGTGGCGAGGCAGAGCCTATAGCATCATCGTCATTCTTGGCTGCTCCTCGCGACGCATTCGAGTATGCGCCGCCTCGGCTCTCTGGGAAGGCTACGCAGCGCGCCTTGAGTATGCCAGACATTTTGAGGTCGATTTTCGAGGCTTTGGATAGCCTCACGGTCATCCCGCACGAGCTTGTCCAGCGCCGGCGTAAGCCGCTGTCGCTCCGCCACGCACAGCTTATGTTCGGTAACACACCGCAGGCGGTTGAGGCCTGGGAAAGGTCACAGCCAGCCACCACAACTGAGGCTTTGGGTGCTGGTTTGTATCAGTGCTTGTTTGTGAACTCAGTGTGGTGTGAAATCGCCCGTAGCGTGCTTGAGAAAAGAATCCATTTCCGACAAAATAGCCGCTGGACGCATTTTGCTCGTGTCGGAGGACACGCGCTTGGGCGCAAACCGCGGATGCTCGTTCTACACAAGCTCAGTGACGCAATGCAGATCGAGCTTGATCTGCTGGAATCCGCTACCCTTGGCTCGCAGCTGGAGTGGCTCGAGTTTTATACTTGTCCCGGTCTGGCACCTACCCAGTCGCTCCTGAGTGGCGGCCTTCTCACCCGCATCGTGCTGCCAGGCTGCTCTCGAGTCAACGACTCTACCATGGCTAGCATTGCCTCTCACTGCCCGCGTCTAGAATACCTAGATTTGCGCGCGTGCGAGCTCGTGACCGACCGCGGGATCAAGGTCGTTGCCAAGTACTGTCCTCAGCTACAGCTGCTTAATGTCGGTCGTACCTCCGGTGGAGACCGAATATCTTACAAAGGTATCAAGCACCTCGCGCGCCAGACCAACATCACCACACTGGGTCTGGCAGGGTGCTATATCGATGATCGTGCGATTTGGGAACTTGCTCTGAACAGAGGGCAGCACCTCCAACGATTATCTTTGAATAATTGCGTTCTGCTCACGGATATGTCTGTGCCTCGCGTTCTCGGCTATATGCCGAACCTCACTGTGCTAGAGATCCGCGGCTGTATTCAAATAACGCACACCCGGCCATTAGCTCTTTTCCGTATATATCGCGAGAAGCAGGGCCAGCCGTTGCTGATAGAAGGGTGCGAAGTTCTCGAGCGTCGCATGCAGGCATCTATGCTTCGTGTCCAGCGCGAGATATCTTTGCGCATTCTGAGTGACTGCACCGAATGGGTTAATACCTCTGATCCGGCAGACGATTGGTATCAAAATGAAGCCATGCGCATCTGACATGACACTTGCTTAATCTCCTTTAATCTGCTGCATGCTGCTTCGAAGGAGCTCTATTGAAAGAGGCTCACTTGAAGTAGTAACTCACGACACTCCAGTGTCACTGTGCAAAATTGTCAGTTGCGCTAAAAATAGGACTCTAGCTTAAAAAGGAATTAATTATGGTGGTTCTTGCACTACAGCCCGAGGTCTTTAAATATGGCCAACCATTTCTGTTGCGCTGCAGCTTTATCTTTCAAGCTAGAGCTTCTAATTCCGAGTGCCCGTTACCGCGCGCAACCCCCGGTTTGGGGGTAAACAAACACCCTTACCCACCATGCAAAACCCCTAATATGTAAATAGCACGCATAAACATGGTTGCGGCAGACGGCGATCAACTGAAACAGCGATTTGATCGCTGATGCTCGCTTATCCACATCGTTCGCTGCAGCAGCCGCCATTAGCTCCATCTGTGTTGGATGAAAATATGCTCAATGTTCCGAAGCGCCGATCGCCAATTGCGAAGCAAATGCCAGCATCCCCCAGAGTACAGCAGCAGCGCATATCTAGTTACCAGAGAGCTCGGATTCGACAGGCAGCGTCAAGCCCAGCATTAAGGTCTCCTAGCTATGCGCGTCAACGGCTAAGACCGCGCGGCTCTCGGCTTGATTTGCTCGACAACAAGAACCTCACATCATTCCCGTCGCTATCGTTTACTGGCGATTCATCGATCAATATCATCGAGGACTATTTTCCTGCACGCCCAGTCGAGCTTGATAAGCCTTTGGATCCAACTGATAGTTCATGGTCAGTGGTACTGCAGAAGAAACTTCGCTGGCGCTGGCGCTTGGCAGGTTTGGTTCATTGACACAATGTCGGATCCGCGACAATTAGCCTCATTCCCTAGTAATCCAGTATATACCGGGTTTATAAAATCACGCTCTAGTTCCCTGCATGTACTGAAGGTTAAGCTTGAATAACATACCGCTCGTCCTACTACTCATGCACGTCTGGTCGGCGGGCGCATCTAATGAACTAACGAATTATTAGCGAGTGTCGCTGTCTATTCTCCTGTATATTCTGATGGATAGTCTCGGCGGACCGCACCGCAAGACGAAATAACTATGAGTAGAACAGTGTGTGGCTATCTAAGCAGCATGGCCTTCAGGAAATGAGAAAAGTATAGCGCCCCGCGGATTTAACTGGCAGCTCTGAAAGCATCGAATAAATAACATGGAACGATTCTGCCTTCCGGGCTGGAAATCCAGCCTCAAACGAGGCCAAACATAGGCGTTTTAGGCCTGCTTAGTCAGTAGGTCGATTCATTGCCGGGGTAGGGGGGTCGCTGCCCCAGAGCGTTATTACTGTTATTTAGCTATTTGCATCCTGGAACACCTGGACTGCTACAACCTGGGGAACGGGAACATATAACGGGCTGCGCGCCCTTGCGGAGCAGCGAACCTAGAGGTATGTGTGTCCCTGTGGAAATTTTGTGATCGCGGATGTGAGAGCGCTGCTGCACCGAAATAGCATTGCGATTTTTGAGTCCGTTAATTTGTGCTCAATGACATTACTCGGCCAGATTAGTTCCAGCGGGCTGAATGGTCAAAGTTGAGTCGGGTACGCTAGAAGCCTTGTTCTTGAGGCCTGCTCATTATTTGGCAAGATTTAGCACTGGAGCGAATCCAGGCTGTTCTAGCGCACGGGTTTCCTCCCTTTTCTGGCTCGCTCCAGCTGTATGCACCTTTCGTATCGTGGGGGGCTTCTAGTTTCTCGCGGTATCGCGGGACCTTTCCGATCGTCCGGCAGCCAATGCACATGATCCGGATAGTGCTGACTGGCGGTGGTCTCCAACGCTGGGTGTCTGTCGGGATCCCCAGTTCGTTCATCACGGATTAGTAACGTTGCCATCCACGGCCAAAGTTCTTCCCATCATACCACGACGATAGCTGCCGCGCGCAAGCTGACAAGGGCCACGGATGATCTCTTCACAGCCTTCCGGGGGGGACGAACCTCCAAGGAGGCGTGAAAGCGGGTCGTTGGACAAGCGAGATAACCCGGCACGTAGCCATACGGTGCCGTACGACCGCCCCGACCGGCCTGACAGATACGACAGGCCGCGACCAGCGCGGCGAGACTCTCGGGCAGGCCCTGAGATCAAAGAACGGGACTGGCGGCGGTCTTCGCGCCCGTCGAATCCGTACGTACCACCAAGTTCGGCAGCCCAGCACCCGTTGAACCGCCGCGATGATAGGGCGTCCCGAGACCGCGCAGCACGAGACAGGCGGCGCCTCGAGCGTCCCAGAGAGCGGCCAGACCGGCCAGAGCGTGTGGAGGGCTCCGATCGCCTCGACAGGCGCAGCAGCTGGCAGCACACAAGCGCGCCGTATGTACGAGAGCCGCAGGCAAGAGATCCAGGGGCCCCCGCCGCGAACGGGAACGGGCACGCCCACCCGAAGCCGCGACGGCCGGACTCGGTATCCCACGACGATTATCGTGTTACGAAGACCGCGCGCCCCGAGCCAAAGTTTGCCCGCAGGCCGGGCGACAGCTTTTGGGACCTCATGACGGGGCAACCGCAGAGCTCAAACAAGGAGCGGCTAACTGTTCGGCCCAATGGCGCAGCAAGTAGACACGCAGAACACCACCACAGCGCCCCACACGACGAGGGCCATGATCTGCCGCGAAGCGGGACTTCAAGCGGATCTTGGTCGGGTTCTACAGGCGTGGTGTCGCGTAGCATCAGCCCGCTCGAAAAAGCGGACTCATCGCCCGCTCCTGTCGTTCCTGGTCCCGCAGATCGAGCGCCTGGCTCGCCCAAATATGAGCCGAGCCCGGTAGCCGCCGCAGATAAGCCTAGCGTGGCCTTGGCCACCGCTGATTCGCCTAATTTGGCTCCAGAGCCGGCGGATTTGAAGCCAGCAGACGCTGATCCCGCTGTTAACGATGCCAGCGAGATGGAAGTCGACTCTGAGGCACCCGCTGCAGACGAGCCTGTCGCTGATTCTAAGGACCACGATGAGAAGGCGCTGGATTCAACTGAACCTACTGTAAGAACCCAGCCAGAGGGTTCGGATGAGCCAGATGTACCAGCTGAGCCTGTTCAATTAGAGACCGCTCAAACTCCCTTGGATCGGAAGCCCATTGGTGATGCTGAAAGCTCGGATGAGAAAGACCCAGTCGCTGCCAAGGCGACTCGGAAGGAGGAGCGTCCAACGGAAACCTTGACGTCGCAGCCCGTGTCCCCGTCTTTGCATGCCCCAACCGTGGATGGGTCGGTTGAGCCTCTGGCACCGACCCGGTCGCACATCGAGGGAATTGAAGATGCGACATTCACCTCAATGCCGAAAGCCGAGCCAGCCTCAGAGCTGCAGCCGTCCGTTGGCGCTGGTGACGATTCCGATGCTGAAATCACAAAGGCTGCAATTGGGGAGTACAATGGAGACACAGAGATGGTCGATGCTAGCGCGCCGAATGATGAGCCTGCAGAAGAAACTTTGGACTCCCACGTCGAGCCCAAGCAGAAGCCAGGTACGCTGACGGTTGAGTTCGTTACCGCGCCAGTGCCAAAGCCCTCCGAGGACGGAGACCTCAATGTGCCGGTGCCCACCCCTCAGGACCTTAAGCTTCGATCCTATCTCGTAAGTGAGTACGAGGCATTGAGTGTTACCGTCGCTCCTGCCGTCGCAAAATCGAAGAAATGGACCCTAAGTGCCCCCGACCCAAGAGTCTCGGCAGCGCTCATTGCCCAGCAATTCGATCTCAAGCGCGACATTAGACAGAGGCAGGTCGAGTTTCTGACCCAGAAATGCGCGTGGCTCAAGTCTTGCGACTTGCTCGACGAAGAGTCGGCGGCTCGGTCGACCAAGGCCCCAGAGGCGCCGAGTAAGCCCGAAGCCCATGCCTCGGGTCATGCACACCGGCGCTCGAAGGATGTTGATCCTGACTTGCACCGCCGTAGCCGAGAGCGCAGCCGTGCACACGGAGATGTTGCCCGGTCTGAGGCGGAGTTCTTGGAGATTCTGGCCAATCTCGAAGCAGAGACCGCGCTCGACCCCCTTGTGCGTGCGCGGCAGACCAGCGCTCGGATTCCTCAGCAGCGCCAAGACCTCAATCAAATAAGGTTCCAGAGTCGCGATGATCTGGTTGTCAACCATGCTGACTTGCTCAAGCGCTTGCAGACAGATGCGGTCGATACTTTCTCGCCAGAAGAACACGAGGTGTTCCTTGAGGCATACACCAAATTCCCGAAAGAATTCGGAAAGATTGCCGAGATGGTGGGGCGAGACTTCAATCAGTGTGTTATGCATTACTACCGCACTAAAAAGGCTGTCGATTATAAAAAGGCTGTGCAACGGAGGCGCAAGAGCAAGCGTGGGCGGAAGCCGAAGAAGAAGGGGGCTGAGGACGATAGTCCTGCCACTCCTAATCTAACGGGCGATTCCCAGTTCGAGTCACCGAAGGAAGTTATCGAGATAGTCTCTCCGGCGAGCAATGACGCAGTGCTTTTCACTCCCCAAGTCGTTCTCCCCTATCCAGCCAATGTGCCAGCACTGCAGCCGGTGCAGCCATCACCGGTTGTGCAGACGGCGCCCGCTGTCCAGCCAGCCTATGATGCGCAACCGACAGGACAACCGACAGGAGAGGTACAACTGGCTTCTGCCGCTGTACAATCGGATACTACCGCAGGATTAGAGCAACAGCACTCAGAAGCACATGCGTTGGTGCCGCAGCAGGGTCTCACGTCGTTCTCAAAGTCCCAAATCCCGCCTCCCGTGCTACCTCTTGTTCAGTCGATAGATCAGCCGTCAACGATTTCTCACGACCTAAAGTGGACGCCGCTTGATATCTCAAGGCTGGAGTCTTTGTTTGCGGAATATGGGTCGCGACTCGATGAGATAGCTCTCCAGCTGAACCGTCCGGCTGAATCGGTGAAAGAATTCTATGAAAAGAATCACCACAAGTACCTGGCTATCATTCAGAAGGCGGACTCTGCCAACTACCGATCCAAGCTTCATGCGGCCGCGAATGGCCCTAGTGCAGGCTTCTTTCCACCGCGAAATAAGCCGCTGCCGATTGCTAAATCCACCACGGGTGCTCAGACGTCCACAGAGCCGGCCGACTCACTGGAGCCACCACAGCCTCAGCTACCGCCCGTGGTCCAACCTTCACATGGCACCGTGCTACTCTCTCAGAGCATTCCTCCGGCTGTCGTCCCTCAGGAGTCTGCTGGAGCGCATCCCAAGCTCTCTTCCCAGCCACGGCAGACGCTCGGTGGAAAACAGTTAGCGACGGCTCAAGAGAAGTCAATGGCTCCAATTCTGAACCTGAACCTCGGACCGCTGCCTATTCTCCCATGCCTGCCTGACCCATCTAAGCTCGCTAAACCGATTAATATGCATGCGCACGAGCGCTTCCAGCGGTTTAGGGAAAGCTACGAGCGAACGCACTAATCCGGTGCTTCGGCTCAGGCCGCTAGCCCCGCATCTTTATTTATTTATTTATATCAAACGGCCGAATACCATTCGGTCTTAGCTCCTCGAATTGGAAGAAGAAATAAGCGAACACCTTGGCCGTTAATTCTCTAAGCCGCAGTGCCGCAGGGCCATTATGCAGCGTGAGGTAGAGGCGGGTGACTCTGCCCTATTATTGAATAAGCCTCGTATGTGCTCAGCCATGTAGGGTCCTGGGCGCCACGCAGCAATACAAGGATTATTGGCTACCCCACACAGCCTACCTGCATGACCGACTGCGGACGCGAAAATAAGGCGTTGTTTTAATTAAGTCTTTATGCTATTTGTAGCGCTCATAAGGCTGTAGAGTCAGGAAATAAATTAATTGCCCTGGCTCCTCAGGTTCTCAGCAGTACTCCATTCTTCTTATCTTTACGCTAGGACTATGTTGCGACTGTTCTGGCTTGCATCAGTTGCTTGGCTTTCAAAAAGCATATATGCTTTTTCCACCAGTCCCTATGCAAACCTAAGACACCCAACCAACTTCACTTTAGTGGACAGCTTGGAGGTGGTCCCTCCTAGCAAAGGCTCGGAAGAATGGACAGTTATTTCATCAACTAAAGACTTCGTCTTTAAATTCGAGCTCAAGGAGACTTGGAGGACAGGCGGTGATGGCACTGATTCGCTTGCTACCAAAGGAATCAGCAGAATACTGGAAAATGATGAATGGGTCCACCATGGGTTTTCGCTCATGGTAATAACGGGAGACGAGTCAAACTATCATGTTCGGGGCTCGTTCGAGATGTCAGGTGTTGCATACTATCTCTCAGTGATACCTGATGTGGGACCGGCTATTTGGACCGAGAGCGATCAGGAGAGTCACGAAGTTGATGAATTGAAATCATTGAGCTCTCGAAACATTCTCGAGCCGGATAGTAGTATCGACTCTAGCCTGGCCATCTCCTCCAAGACGTTGTTGAGTTCAATTGGCAATACATCGGGCTGCCCACAAGCGCCCCATGTTGCATCGATTGGGGTTATAGCCGATATGAACTTTTTGAAAGCATTTGAAAACTATTCCATGGCTAGAAGCCATATTGTCGATACGGTGAACCAAGCATCGTACGTCTGGGAACAGGCGTTCAACATATCTCTTGCTCTGGAAGACGTGGTGTTTGCTGATGAGAGCTACAATGCTGATTGGAACATGGCCTGTAATGTGGTAGTGAATGGCCAAACATCTCTCGAAGCTCGACTGAACGCGCTTGCTTCGTGGAGAAAAAAGCATAGGTCGCGCTCGATGAATCGCTTCGCGTTGTGGAGTCTGTTTACGGAGTGCCCTTCAGGTAGTGTTGTTGGTATAGCACTGCAGGGGACTTCCTGCCAGCCCTCTGGAGTTCTTGTTATTCATCACTCGATCTTGGATTACCGCGTGCTTGCACATGAGACTGGCCACGTATTTGGGGCTGTACATGACTGCACTTCTTCCACTTGTAGCCAATTTTTTGGTAGCGGCAGCGATGTCAACGCGACGGAGGACGGCTGCTGTCCTTTTTCGCGTACCACTTGTGATGCGGATGGTCGGTTTATCATGAACCCCAAGGTAGATCTGCAGCAAACTGCCTTCAGTGCCTGCACTCAGGGCAATGTATGTGGGGCGATTAAGAATGGAGATGTGAAATCAACATGCCTTCGCTCTGGTTCAGGCTCTATAGCCTCAAACGATACGATGAACCTGTGCTCTCAAGATGCAGGCTATGGCTCCTACGGGCAATGCTTGAGGGATTCTCAGTGCGCAGCGGCCACTGGTCAGCAGAGTGCGTACTCATGCGACGAGAATCTCCGAGATGGGAGCTGTTCAATGCGCTGCTACACTGCGGCGTCGAATCGCTGCGCATTCCAAGAGCGCGATTTTGAGGATGGAACTCCGTGCGGCTCGAGAGAAGGATACTTCTGCGACTCTGGACGCTGCGTCTTAACGAACCGATACAAGAAGTCAACGCTGGTCGAGGCAATTGTAATACCAGTGGTGGTTTTCGTAGCGCTGTGTCTTGCGGTGATTGCCTTTTTCCTTATTCGCTCACGGCGTGCATCTAGACGGGCAAGGAACAACGAGAATCGGGAAGGTAAAGACTTAGGGAAGGAAATGCCTCCTGTGCCACCCTCGCATCTCAATACCG
This sequence comes from Entelexis gropengiesseri, assembly GCA_030579755.1. NCBI lineage: Eukaryota > Fungi > Ascomycota > Dipodascomycetes > Dipodascales > Trichomonascaceae > Entelexis > Entelexis gropengiesseri. Next base: position 91,182 of record JAKTRO010000009.1, on the reverse strand, counting down.
GTACCTCGATAGAAAAAGGCCCAATTACTCAAGACGACCGGTTTAACGGGAACGTTGGCAAGAAGAAGCCGCTTCCTTACCCTTTCATTCTTTCTTATAACACAGCTACTGAAAAGGAGTAGGCTCAAGAAAACACTTAGCATTCATCTTCTCACTCTTGGGTTTGGGCATTCTCTCGCCTGAGCCATTTCCAAGTTGAGGATTTCACTTATAGATACACAACTTAGTTAGATGCAATTACGGACAGGACTAATGAAGCAGAAGGGGATGCCCAGCTATCAATGCTATATCGATTGGTTTCTAATCAATCGTCATTATCCCTAGCAAACCCCCATAACCAAGCACAAGTTGGCAGGGGTGTAGAGGGCTCTAGAGGATATGTGTGTGGTAGGGTATTTATTTAAGCTGCATAGAGCAACTGTTTATCAGCGTACGTAAAACGTAAGGCCAATTTCAGTGCTGCGATATTGAAATAGCAGTTGAAATGATGGCTTGGGAGAAGGCTCACGTTTGAAGGAGTGAGGCCGATACAGAAAGCCTTCTAATACTGCTCTGATGATGCCTGGTCGTATTCGACTTGATTATGCAGAGCACACCCACGTGACCATATCTGAGACCGGCCTACGTCTGCTCTGCATCTAATTAGATCTCTGCGCTGCAGCGTGCGTTGCCATTGAACGCGATAGACAAGCTAGAATCGATGTGAGCCGGTGGAAATAGGTTTCTGGGCCGCAAAGAAACGGGTTTTTTGAGATCACGCCATAATATTTCCATCAAACATCTGTAACGCCTGTGATTTTGCTTTCGCGTGCCCATGTAGGAAACCTAGACCTCTAGTGATAGCTCTAAGGGACCTCTAAAAAACGTTTTCGCAAAAGGCATTGGCCCGGGGGATACATGGCACGCTCTGGGATGCCAGTGCATTGTTCGTCCCTCCTTAAAAAAAGCGCAGTCGGCCCTCAGCTTCTGGCTGCCAGCGTGTGGGCTACCAGCCATTGAGGACTCAGCGGCCGGTGTTCAGCGGGAAAGGAATGTAAAGGCTAGGGTACTTCGAATTAGTTTGGGCAAGGGCGGAAATTAGTCGCGATCTACGGACCCCTAAACCTGCAAGGCGCCAGGGTTGCAGCTACCACCAGAGGAGAGACTCCGGTAAGATATACCAGCAGCGGTTTCCGAGAGATAACGCTCTCAATAGTTGGCGTCCTCATCCCCTCAAATAGCGGATTTTTTGGTCTTTAAAGCGAATGGGGTTTGGCGGCAAGAACAAGAAGCGCGAGAGCTGGTCGGCGCGACCCCTGTCGATGATACTATCCGACAATGTTTGGCTGTTCAAGAACAAGGGCCGGAATTCAATGGAGAAGGCGATCGAGCAGCAGCGCGGGCCTGTAAAGAGTCTGGAGCCGTCCAAGGGCGAGGTATCGGCCTCTGCTGGCGCGGCGGCGGCTGGCAGTAGCCGTGCGTCGCTGGAGTCGGAGCACACCGCTGCGTTTGCGCGCGACGACGAGGCGGCCCAAGCCGGTGGCTTTGCGAGCGCCTTCTCGGCCAGCAAAGCGAGCACGGCGACTAGCCCGCCGGGCCAAGAACGCGCGCCGAATGCAAAAGCGCGGACCCAGTCGGAGGCGCCTCCATTCCTGACCCTCGACATTGAGTCCTCGCCCCAGGCGCTGAATGTTCCCGAGCAGTTCCTCGACGACTCGACGCTGAGCCAGGAGTACTACAGCCAGGCTGTGCGCGAGGACTCTGTGGAGACGGTTGAGGCGGGGGCGCCTGTGCTAGCATCGCTGGAGGCCGAGGAGGAGGCCAGCTCGAGCGCGCTGAGCAGGGCTGCGTCCGACATTTCGCCGCACGAAACGCCGGAGCTCAAGGCGAGCCCTGGCCCGGACTCATGGCGCGCCCTGACCGAGCCAGCAAACGTTCCGGCACGGCAGGCGAGCTCGCTTCTGGAAGACGCGGGCGACGCGTCGCGCCAGTCGTCGCTCGAGTCTGCGATCTCCGTGCTGACCATCGATTCCAACGTCAAGGGCGACTCGTATGTGCTTGGCTCAAACCGCAAGATTGTTGTTGGCCGCGGGGTGTACATCTTTGATCCGGCCGACCCGCACAGCGCGCGCGAGCTCCAGCTCACGGCGGCCGAGTCGTACAATCCGTTTGATTTCGAGTGAGTCCGGGACGCCCGAACCAACTATTTATTGCCGCTGGGCAGAGCCGCGTTTAAGCTGCCTAGTGCGCCAACCTGACGCGAGAACCCTGCTCCAAGTCATAATCTATCCATCTATCCTGGCCTGGCCAATTGGCCGCGGCCTCCGTCAGCTTGGCCGTAGCTCCTCCTAACACTCAGGACTTGTCTTATCGTAACTTGTCTTATCGTAACTTTTCTTATCGTGGCTTCTGTTATCGTGGCTTCTGTTATCGTGGCTTTTATCGTAAATTCAGAAAGAGCTTTGAATGTTTAGTGGTACTGCTGCTTTAACGCGATACCGCGGCGGGGGACTCTCGCCAAAGCCTCTCTCATATTGCTGCGTGTGCCTGCACACGAGCCATGGGCTGCCAGCCGGCTAGTTTTGTTTGGGAAGCGCGGAGCTCGGCCGCCGCGACGCCGGGCGCGACACGCTGCGCGAGGCTGAGTGCCCGCCTGAGTGGACGCCTGCTGCTAGCGGTGCCGCCAGCGACAGAAAGCTTATACAGGACTGAGAAGGCGCAAGAGCTGGCGACGATGGCGAGATCGGCATGAGGACCGGCGAGCGGGGTTCAGAGGGGGGCATTGTCACTAGGCTCATGAACGGGGTGAACCAGGAGCGAGGGTGGCTTTTTTGCGTAGGGGAGGACCGGTTGGGTGCTGAAAAAAAAACGGTTGGATGCGTTCCCAGGTGGCGCCTTATTTAATTCCCCGCATAACCCCGCGAGGGTTCCTCCGATGGGTCAGCAGCCTCCTTGCCCTCACAGGCCCTCATGGCCCCCTTTCATGCAGCCGCATCCAGCGTTCTATCCTGTAAAAGGCGGTCCCCAACCCCGATTTCATAGATTGTTACGTAGGCTCATGCTTTTTTTAGGCTGCTCAGCGGTTACGGGGCGAGCGCTTCATAATCGGTGCCTGAGTGAGTTTACTCGGTGCTGGTCCTGATTAGAGAGCCCCACAGCGGGTTGGCTGGCCTTAGATCTGGATAAATAAAAAAAAGGTTCATGCGACGTATGCATGCACTGCTAAAAAGACTCAAGTACGTAACAGTTACCGATTCATTTTTCCGTGGATGCCCGCACCGGTGATCGTCAATCGGTCTCGGGCAGAATAATGACATACCGCTGCACTTCGCGGAGGCAGAGGCTTGCTGCTGCGCTAGAGCAAGATCCGAGCGCCCCGTCGAGGCTGGCGCTTTCGGGCGAGGTCAGGATATGATGGCCAAAGGCGTCGCTGTTATTGTGGAGCACCCGCACTGACCCGGTTTGGGTGGATGCGGGCCCCAGCTCTGCTTTGCTGCACACACGGACGCTGGGCCCGAGCCGCTCGCGGAGCCGCGGAATAATTGTTTTGTTGCGGAAGTCGTTAAACGCCAGCGTGGTTACCTGCCTGGGCACGATGCCGGGCGAGGTAACCGCCTCCAACCAGATCTCGTCAAGGATATCTGGGTCGATCGTGCGGGCGAAAATGACTGGGGGGTCCCAAGTGTACTCCATGGTTAGGCCGAGCTCCTCCACGGCGTCAACAAGCGTCGAGAATTCCACGCGCAGCTGCTCACGCAAGCAGTTCCGCAGCATCTCCAGGCTCAGCACGTCGCCGCCGCCTACCGAAATGTAATTGTGGCTCTCGGCTTCGGGAATGTGCCTTGCCGCGGGCAATGACCTTGTGGCGGCGAAATGATATATAAAATGCTGCTTCAGCTGGTGCTCGGTATGGGCGTTGATCGCGTTGGGCGATGGTGGCTTCCACGCTGGGTCCAGCGCGACCCCAGCCACGCGGCGGTCCGGATCGAGCCTGACCATGTCGTACATCACGGTTTTGAGCTCGAAGTCTGGCTGGATCAGCGCGCTCAGCACCGCCGTGTACGTCTCGTGCGGCGGCAGCCGGTGCATGACATGCCGCCCCTTCTCATAGCCGTACTCTCCGCTAAACCACACAGGCATCACGACGGGCACCACCAGGGTGTGCCACGCCGCCTCGAGATTGCTTATGCTGTCCCCTCGAACATACTTTCTGGCAATTGACGATAGCTTTTTGTTGAGCATGAGGTGTTGAACCAGGCTTCGCGGAACGGTGCTGCTGGCGCCGACAATTGGCCCTGGCACTGATTCGGCATGGTTCATCCAGAACTCACGAATGTCGGGCACATCTGGAACGGGAATGGTCGGAGAGAGCTGCGTGCTCATGCTGCGCACCGATCCTCGCGCTCGCGCCCGCATTCGCTAGCATTTCGCTACATAACTAATCCCGTCTCCAACCGTGCACCGCGTGATCACGCCACACACGATCGTCCCTTACCTAATTTTTTTAAGAACCAGAGGAATAAGTTAAGTGTTGCGTGGGTGGATCAAATCGAGCTGGCCAACACCATTACTCCATTGCTTGCATACAGCTCATGAGCACCGAGAATAAAAATACTGGACCCCAGGAAGAGGAGCCTGAAGAGGAGTTTCTCCAAGTAGACGATGTGGGCGAGATCGTGCCCGATGCTGAGGGACCCCGACCGCAAGACGACGGCGATGAGTATGAAGACGAGGGCAATTACGACGAAGACGACCCGGACCATATAGAGGTTGATTTCTCGAACAATTCGTCGGCGTACTTCGATCTACACGAGGACTCGGTGTTTTTGGTGGCGGCGCACCCGAAGCTGCCGCTGGTGGTCAGCGGCGGCGGCGACAACACTGCGTACCTGTGGACGACGCACACGTCGCCGCCGCGGCTGGCCGCGAAGCTGGAGGGCCACACGGAGTCCGTGGTGGCAGGCGGGTTCACCGCCGATGGGCAGTTTCTCGTCACCGGCGACATGAGCGGCCAGCTGCGCGGGTACAAGGCGCAGGCCAACGGCGAGAAGTGGGCGTTCATTGGCAACGCGCAGGAGGTTGAGGAGATCGTGTTCATTGCGCTGCACCCGGCCCTCCCGATGGTCGCAGTGGGCGCGTCCGACGGCTCGGTGTGGATCTACGAGTTCGACGCGCTGGCCACCGAGACCGGCGTGTCGAACTCGGCAGTGCTGACCGCGCACAGCCTGGCTGCGACGGGCGGTGTATTTGTCCCGGGCGAGCTCACGCGGCCCAAGATGCTGACCATCTCCGAGGACGCGTCGATCATCTTGTGGGACGTGTACGCGAACCAGGCCATATACACGCTCGGGCCGTCGCAGCTGCGCGGCGAGCATCCGTGGGTAACGATTGTGCTCTCTCCCTCGGGGAAGACGTTTGCAGCCGGCTCGCTGGACGGAATGCTGGCCATTGTCAAGGTGGAGGACGGGTCGCTGCTGCAGCTGATCGACACGACGAACGCACGGCCCTCGACGTCGCTGACCCCGGCGGGCGGTGCCCCAGCTGGCGACGCCGAGGAGAGCGCCGATGCGCTGGAGGACGATGCAAAGAGCCTTGAGGGCCTGGCGTGGTCCGACAAGACGAACATCGTGGCCACCGGCAATGTCGAGGGCATTGTGACGCTGTGGGACATTGCGACGTGGCGCCCGCGCACGTCGTTCAAGCTGGACGACTCGGTCACGAAGCTCGAATTCGTGAAGGGCACGCGGTACCTGACGGTCAGCGGCATCGATGGCACGCTCGCGCAGTACGACGTGATCAGCGGCGAGCGAGTCTGGAACTGCCAGGGCCACAGCAAGGGCGTCCTGGGGTTCGCGCTCCAGAACAATGGCGACCGCATAGTCTCAGCGGGCGACGAGGGCGTCAGCCTTGTGTTCGACCGCTCGAGTGCATAATAATAAATGGCCAGATTGCACTTATGTACTACATAGTCTCAGCCGTGGGGCTAACCTCAGCCATGGGCTAATCTTAACCATGGGGCTAACCTCAACTATGGGGCTAACTTCAACCATGGGGCTAAACTCAACCACGGGGGCTAATCAAACCAAGGGAGGGCTAATCCAACCAAGGCAGAGCTAGCCTCAGCCATAAAGGCTAACCTCAACCATTGGAGGGAGCTAGTCTCAACCAACGGAGAGCTCACCTCAGCCATGGGGCTAGCCTCAATCATTGGACTTAATGCTAAGGGAGGGCTACTCCCCCCATTGGAGCTAATATCAACCATGGAGCTAATACCAATCACGGGGGCTAACCCAACCAAGGGAGAGCTAATCTCAACCAAGGGAGAGCAAATAGGGTCCTAAAGCCTGGACAGTGTGCATGCTAGATGTGGTCCACTGGGCCGTACATCACTGGAGCAGATGAGTCTGACCCTGAAGCTTCTGCGCCAGCAGCGTCTCGATCTGAGCATTCACCTGCTTCTCCACAAGCTTGCCGGTGAGATCGACCTCCACATTTACGAGATCGCCCTCGCGCTTTCGGCTGATGATCACCTTCTCCTGCGTGTAGGCAATAAGCATCACCGAGAACGTCTTGTTGTTGTCGTCAACGGCAGTGACGGTGAGTGACGCGCCGTCGAGGGCAATGAACCCCTTCTCCACGATGTAGCGCAGCGTGGTCGGGTCGCGCGGCTTGAACGTCAGCCGCAGCGAGTTCTCGTCCGGCTCGCGGCCCACGATCTCGGCCACGGTATCCACATGGCCCTGCACGAAGTGTCCGCCGAACCGCGTGTGCCCGGCAACAGCGCGCTCCAGGTTCACGGGCGATCCTTGCTTGAGCTCGCCAAGATTCGTGCGCGTGAGCGTCTCGGGGGCAACCCCCACTTTGAACGAATCTTTGTTGAACTCGGTGACCGTCAGGCACACGCCGCTCGTGCTGATGCTGTCGCCAAGATGGCAGTCGTCGAGAATGGCGCCTGCGCTGCCAATCGTGATGGAGTAGCCGGCGCCGCCGCTCTTCGAGGAGTCATGCTCGCTCACGTCCGTGACGGTGCCGATCGCCTCTACGATTCCCGTGAACATAGTGCAATTAGCAGTGGTGCGCGCCACAATGTGTACGTGCGCGCACACTACATATGGCACACACTACATATGGTGTGTGGGACTGTTTATTAGGTTACGCTGCGTCGCTGAGCCGATGGTGCCGTGCTAGTAGCCGAATCTGCAGCGGGCACCACGATGCTAATCGAATTTATTGGTGGGCGGTGTGAAGCGCTTTATTACTAGAATTATCGCTAAACTGAGGGTTGGTATGAAACCGGCCGAGGCCGCACAAACGTCCACTACCAACTCAGGCTATCGATTTCCATTGCCAGCGTGCACTCGCCAGCCACAACTCCCCATCGTCAATCCGATTCTAGCATGTATCGACTGCCGCCGCCATCCAAGCCCAGCCCGCCCACGAACCGTGCCAACGGTTTCCGCGGTCACGACCGCGCAGTAACCGAGCTGACGCAGCAGGCGTCACAAACCACACACACTCCACAAGCCATATTTCACGCAGCACAGGTAGCCATTGCGGGGTGAAAGATGACGTTTCCGCCGCTTAAAAACGACCTGATCCTGCGAGCAGCCTGGGGCGAGAAGGTCGAGCGGCCACCCGTCTGGATCATGCGCCAGGCCGGCCGGTACCTCCCGGAGTACCAGCAGTTCAAGGGCGACAGCGACTTCTTCGACCTGTGCCGCACCGCCGACAAGGCCGCCACCATCACCATCCAGCCCATCGACCACTATCCGGGCCTCATTGACGCCGCTATTATTTTTAGCGACATTCTGGTCGTTCCGCAGGCGCTGGGCATGGCGGTCGAAATGAAGGAGGGCGTGGGCCCCTCGTTCCCGAACCCGCTGCGCGACCCGGCCGCCGACATTCCCCGCCTCAACTTCTCGCCGGACGTCACCAAGGAGCTGGGCTGGGCGTTCGAGGCAATCTCGCTCACGCGGCACCGCCTGGAGGGCCGCGTCCCGCTGCTGGGATTCGTGGGCGCGCCGTGGACACTGCTTGTATATATGGTCGAGGGCGGCGGCACAAAGATGTTCCGGTTCGTGAAGGAGTGGCTGTATACCTGGCCCGAGGAGTCTCACAAGGTGCTGCGGCTGCTCACGAGCACCTGCATTGAGTTTCTGGCCCAGCAGGTGAAGGCCGGCGCGCAGATGGTGCAAGTGTTCGACTCGTGGGCCGGCGAGCTCGGTCCCGCCGAGTTCAAAGAGTTCGCTCTGCCGTACATCACCGAGATTGCCGAGAAGGTGCCCCTCCGCCTGAAGGAGCTGGGGCTCGAGCCGGTGCCTATGACCATCTTCGCCAAGGGCGCGTGGTACGCCCTCGACGATCTGAAAAAAACCAATTACCAGGTCATCTCGCTCGACTGGACCCACGACCCGGCCGCTGCGCGCGCCCAGGTGGCGTCCAAGGTGCTCCAGGGGAACCTTGACCCGGGCACGATCTACGGCTCGAACGAGAGCATCTCGCGCAAGGTGGAGCAGATGATCCGCGGGTTCGGCGGCGGGAAGCAAGGCTACATTGTGAACTTTGGCCACGGCACGCACCCGTTCATGAAGCCCGAGAAGATCGGCTGGTTTTTGAAGGAAGTCCACCGCGTGGGGTCGGAGTAATGAGACAGAAGCAAGGGAAAAAAAGGGGTATTCTTTTAATTAGTCTAATGAAGTATGGTGAAGGATACGCCTAATGTACAGCAAGCCACCTCGACTAAAATTACGGTGCTTGGACGGAGGAATAAAATCTAAAAATGCCGGAAACGAGGTCGCAGCCCTCTCAGTACTTGACGTCGAGATGGCTGCGCGACAGCCGCACCTGGGCCTCGAACTCCGCGAGCGCGCGCCGCTCGTTGCGGCCAAACAAGAACCCGAGCAGCCCGTCGATGACGCCGGTGACAGCAATCGTCACCGACGCAAGTATGAAGATGAACCCCACGTACGCTCGGTTGGACGCCGCGCCCCACCACACTGCAACCGACAGGCCAGCGATCGCGAGAATCGAGAGCCAGAAGTGCCCCAGCCGGAGCGCCGCCTGCATGCGCGATGTCGGGAGGTAGTCAGCGATGATGTCGAGCAGCTGGTCGTGGAGCTCGGCAAGCGACCCGGCGTCCTCGACGCTCGACGCGGTGCCCGCCTTGGTCGCGTGGCTGATGTCGAACGTGGCCTCGAACCCGAAGTGGTCGCTGAGGCTGCCGACCTGCGGCTCGGGCTCGGTGAAGCACACCCGCGCGTCGAGCACGCTGGTCCGCGTGGCGTCGAAGAATATGTAGTCGAGCCGCTTTGCGCGCTCAATGCCGTAGCTCGCGCGCCAGGTGTTCAGCTGGCTGTCGCTAGTGACGCCGGCGAGCTCAATTTGCTGCTCGGGCGTCAGCTTCGCGATATCGGACGCCAGCGTTATGCCGTTGGCGTTGTGGAGGGCCAGCCACGCGTCGCTGAGCCCGCCCTTCTTCTCGAAAAGCTGGAGGCCCACGCTCTGCGGGCGCGCGTTCAGGTCCCCCGTGACAAAGATCGAGTGCCCGCTGTGGATTGCGCGCCAGACAATGTTGCTCATGTCCCACGCCTGCGACGCGCGGTGGCAGACGTAGGCGGCGTCCCCGGTCTGCGCATACGGGGCGTGCAGATGCGCGTTGATGATTTCCAGCTTGTGGCCGCTGGGGTGGTGAATCACACACGAGCCCGCGGCTTTCCCCACGTACCAGTCGCCCCTCCAGAACGCCGAGGGGCGGCCATTGAGCGGGAACCGGTAGATCCACGAGCTCTCGATGGGCCAGCGGCTGAACACAGCGAGCCCGGGCCCGGCGAGAATGCCCGAGTACCATCGCTTGGCGTACGGCATGTTTGGCGCCACGCTCTCGCGAATGAGCTCGTAGTCGTCCTCGACCCAGATCTCCTGCAGCGCAATGATGTCGTGGTCCTCCAGCGAGGCCAGCCGCCGGGCAATCGCCTCTATGCGCTCTTTCCGCCGCCGGGACACAACCTTCAGACCCCAGCAGTTCAGGGTTAGAATGCGCACCGGAACGGTGCTTCCCGCGGGTGTGTCGGGCATTTGGGGTGGCGTTCGGCTGTAAGAATCCCAGTCGCTCCGGAGGTGTTTGTTTTGAAACGCTGGTGGCTTCGGCCGTCGGGGTGCAGCTGCGTGTGCTTGTCAGAACCCACCGGCCCTCACGTGGTGGTGGTGCTAATTTCGCCGTACCCCAGCGGAATGTAAGGCAAGGTGATTTTAGATTACCAGCAGTGAAGACCGCGGCTGCCGAAGTTTATGGAGAGCTGAGAAGTAAGTATTTTGAGCCATTGGTGCTTGGTGAGTAGCTGAGTGCTTTTACTGATGGCTGTATGTAAGACTGTGCGAGTTGAGTGCACGATGTAGTTGAGTGCGCGAGTTAGTCGAGTGCACGCAGTAGTTGAGCGCACGCTGTATTTAAGTGCACGCGGTAGTTATGTGCACGCGATAGTTGAGTGCACGCGGTAGTTATGTGCACGCGATAGTTGAGTGCAGCGGTAGTTGAGTGCACGCGGTAGTTGAGTGGCGAATGGACGCCCAGCGCCCAACGAATCCGTGCTACTGCAGATTCGCTTAGATTCCGTTAGCTTATCAACATCTAAATTGTCTTCGACAGCTGTTCCGAGTTCAGCGATCAACGCTAATAAATATGGTAAATACGCCGTTGTTAGGCGCCTGCCTGCCTAGCTCTAGGCAACCTTTTCCGCGGCCAGCTTTGCACGCACCTGCTCATCCATCATCTCGCGTATCACTTTACAACCCTCGATACCTAGGTCAACTGCTGGGCTCAGCAGGTCCAGATTCATTCGCTTTTCAAGCACGAGCAGCGACACCTTCGACGATGATCCTTGGATCCCGACTGTGACTGTGGGCAGTTCCTGCTCTTCAATTTGGTTCGGGTCCAGCAGGGGCGTCTGGTCTGCCACAGCCACCGCAACCGCCGAGACGTACTCATACATTGGTACGCCAGCGTCTATGAGCGCTAAAGACATTCCATTCACACAGCTGGCCAGCAGATTGCCGTCCTGGGCAAGAACGTGGATGTTTATGACGATTTCTGTGCGCGGCGCAAAGTGAGTAATGACCGCGTCCTCAAACGTCTGCCTGAGATTCATGCTCACCTCCTCGAGCTGTCGCTCATTCGATTTGTGTTTCCGGCGCTCGGACGACGCAAATGGAGCTACCACCAGGTTCACCGAGAGCGTGGCCTTCGTGGTATTCAGCCGCGACTTGCCCTCGGGCTCCTGCGGTCCCTGAATCGTACAGATCACCTTCGAGGTGCCCATCTCTACTATTGAGCTGCCATCTGCAGCCTTGGCATTCGTTCCGATGCCCATGGCAAAATATCTCAGTTCATTGTACCGACGCCCGTCGACCCGCAAGCCTTCTGGGGAATATAGCTCGAACCGAGACATGTCTTCGTGCGCTCACAGGTAATTTTTTTGGGGTTGGCTGAGTGGATCCCTCGGTCTCTCTCTCGACCTGCGGTGTGCGCTGAGAAATGAGAGAGGAGTTTGTGGGCAGCAATACCCGATACTGCTACCTTCAACGATGGTCCAACGGCCTGAGCGACGGAAGCCAGAGCTTGGAACGCCTGCGAGCGGCGGCCACCGCGACTGCAAGAAGTACAAATTTTGCAATGTGTCGTCTCTTGCACTTCTAAAGATGGCCAAGAGTGCTGCCTCGGGGGGCACGCAGGAGGTGATGGGTATGCTTCTCGGCAAGGTCGATGGGGATACTTTTCAAGTGACGGACACGTTTGCGCTGCCAGTGGAGGCCACGGAAACCCGCGTGAATGCAATGGGAGAGGCGTATGAGTACATTGTACAGTATATGGATAACATGCGAATGGCAGGCCACGAAAACAAGGCGGTGGTGGGCTGGTACCACTCGCATCCCGGCTACGGGTGTTTTCTATCTCGAATAGATATTGGAACGCAGTATCAGAACCAGCAATTTCAGGATCCGTTTGTTGCCATTGTAATAGACCCCCTCAAAACAGCTGACAACGAGTCGGTGGAGATCGGCGCTTTTCGAACATCGTCCGACCACGAGTACTATGAGTTAGAAGTGTCGTACACCAGCAATCGGCTTGACGGCTCAATCCTAGCCGCGCTCGACACGGAATCGTGGCCGGCGATCCTCGCGAAACCACTTGCATACTAAATCGCCCTCGGCCGCGTGGGGGGTTCTTCCCTCGCCGTTCTGCTGCACGAGGGATCCCATGCCCCTGTTTCGCCTGCACGAAACCCAAACCTATGTAGACGAATACCTAATTCGCGCCCAGTGGTCCTTGCAGACCCCCCACTGACAATCCCAACAGCCCCCCCCCCCTACAAGCAGACATAAGAGCATGCGACGACGTGCAAGTGTTGTTTAAAGCCAAAATTTTATATACATTGCCGCTAGGACGTATCTGCTAGCTACTTAGAAGAATTAGAGGCGAATCGGCCATGCATCAAGCGAGCAAATGTGGCGACCTCGGCTGACTATGTGCTTCGTCTCCGGCATTTGGGAGAGATCCGATTCTTCTCGATTGATTGACGGTGGCGAACCAGATGCTTGTAATGGGTGGGCGGCTTGAAAATTCACGCCATAAACCTTGAGATTCTGACCGCCTTGGCTTGCAGACCAATAGCCCTATACGCGTTAACTTCCGCGCGGTTCGAGAGAAACACCGCATCCCCACTTTGCATGACTCTTAATCGTAGTATTAGGTTAAGCAGTCCTAATGTCGTGACATACAATCATTAGAGCGTTTAATCAGGCACATAGAAAGGGTGTGGCAGGGGTTCAGCGTTGGAAAATCTTCATCATCAGTGGGAGGGAGAGCCTGGGGGCCTCACAGTGCAACAGAGAGCTGGAGAGGGTGGGGGTAGGGGCCCCGCTACGCACTTCAGTAGAAGCCACTAGGGCTTATATCAATATTTATTCTAGAGTAAAATCCCGAATCATCTTTTCAGCCTTAAACGGAACTGCAGTCTGATGGGCGCCACAAACATCGAGGATACCCACTAGAACAGACTGTGTACAACAAGGCTTCTGCGAGCGTCGCGCGGATTGGGTATGTGTATTCGAAGTCACGGGTTCATCTATGGCCTGTAGGGCCAACCGAACGGCGGTGGCTACAAGCTGGCCGCGGATGGCGATCAGCAAGCGATAGTAGATAGCTCGGTGTTTTCCGTGTCAATAAGCCTGCAAACGCAGCTGTTCACGGGTCTTAGCGATGTTCGTTGCTGTGAATAGCATGGCCCCCGGTCAAGGGGCGAGAAGACGCTGTATGACAAATCACCTTATGCGACTCAGACTTGGCTGCATTGCATACTGGCGCATCATGAAAAAATCTGTTAGCGGAGCCGATGCGGCTTGCTGTCGCTTGCGCCATTATCAACGGAAGCGGATAGCCAACAACCCTCAATGCCAAGAACTTCTCCAGTCAGTTCTGGTGTCGCGCAAGAATTCTCTGAGAGGTTCTCGGGCCGAACGGCTCATGGTGGTCGAGCAGGGGTGGCAGACGCGCGGAACATTCTTCCCAGCGCAAGCTCCCCCATGAAAGGCTGGGCAGATTATCTTGTGCAGCAACGATCTCCGTGAATGCTCCTCCATGCACCAAACCCTAACCTCAGTACTTATTTCTTCGAGAAGGCTATACATACAGCAAGCAAAACGAGCCAGGAGACACGATTATGCGTCATGGGTAATCATGGACAGAGGTAGACTGGCTGCGGAACAAATCAGTAGTATTACCCCTCTATCTGTTTGTGTTAAGAAGGCTTATACCTCTCGGTAGGCCAATTCTTTTGAAGAACGCGCGGATCCCCCACACAGAGTACACGCTCCAGACAGCACTATTAAGCGAGCACTGACGCGTAGAAGCACAATACAGACGCCTCGTCAACCATGGTCACTATATCAGGGGTCAAGTACGCCTGCGACCGGTGCATCAGGGGACACCGGGTGTCAGGATGCAGCCATCTCGACAAGCCCCTCACCATGATTAAGAAGAAAGGCCGCCCCTCGACTCACTGCATGAGTTGCCGCAAGGGCCGATCAGGAAAGCCGTTTACTTGCTCCTGTATGGACCCCCGGCGCGAGAAGGTCATTATTATGCCACATGAACTCCAGACGCTGATCAAGGAACATGAGCGCGTGGAGCTGCCTGATGGCACCTTGATAACCCCAAGTCTTCTCGTTTCGAGCAACGGCCAGCGGCTAAGGAGCCCAGAGTCGCGCACCCAGTCGAATTCACCGGCCAAAGACTCGTCCTCGAGTTCGTCGTCAACTGCGGTCGATTGGGATGAGCAGAAGCGCATGGAGCCGATAATCGACGCCGATGATGACTTTGAGGGTGGCAGTGGAAAACTCGGCCACAACGAATTCGACGCCTCCGCGCCCAGCTCCCCTCAGTATCGAAATCGGGACGGGTACTTGGATATTCCTGCTTTCCGCTACCAAGCGGGACTGTACGGCCAAACGTACGACGCAGATCTCTACACGAGCGCACGAGGAAATAACCTTGCTGCTGCTGAGGCCAATGCTGCGGGCCAATTGGATTCGCGGATGTTCAAGCGCTCGCCGGTCGACCACCATGAAATGTTTTTGAACAGAGCCAGCTCGCACGCTTCCGCTGTCGACGGCCGAGCGTTGCAGCTTGGGGGCCTCTCGGCGCACAGCCTTCTTTCAACGACGCCTCAGGAACTCGAGGCAAGCAAGAGTGCGCTGAGCCCGCTGGCGGGTTCGGACCTTGACATTGGTCGCGAGGAGCTCGTGAACGGAATCCTGCGCACCCCCGTGGCAGGCCGACCGGATCCCAGATCGCGAGGCGACCAAGGCCGAAGGGAGGAGAAGAATGGAGACTCGTATTCACAGGCGCAGTCGATGCCCAAGCTGAGCAGTCTCTATTAGAAAGATTATTTATTTGCAGGCAGTGAGAGCTGACAAGAATCACGTTGTGATGGGACAATGATCGATTTCTGATACAGTCAGATGGATGTAATGTACTTGAACTGACTGTAGGTGGCTGCTGTACCTGGAAGTAGCGCGACCAGAAGCTTGCAAAGCTCCTTTAATATGATGAGTATACGAAATGCGTTTTTGTGGAACTCCGACAGAAGCACAACGCAACCACCTTGCAGATGGTTTATTATCCAAGTCTAGTTGTTTCTTTATTCTATTATGGTATTATTTTACGCCGGCTTCACTCTCGATATCGGTTTCAATTAATCGTGCCTGCTGGCGTTAGGCGCGGATCAGACTGTGTGTGCACTAGGCATGCTTATTTCCCGAGCATCATTCCATCAACCAATTGAAGTTTTCGGCAAAACTGGGACACATAATGTATCATACGGTACTGTAATTATTGACCGTTCTATTCTTTTGCCGCTAACCACTACCATGACCCACTTCCGTCTGTTCGCGTGTCCAATGGTAGCATAACGTAATCAGGCTCTAGCGATTAAAAAAATAACAAAAGCGGCGGAGCGCGAGAACAACTGTTTTCAACGCAAACAATGTCTGACGACTTGGCAAAAAACCTCCAGGAAAAGGCCAACATTGGTGACGAGGAGAAGCCCAAGAAGAAGTTCAACTTCAACTTCAACAGCCAATCATCGTTCAAGCCAACGTTCACACCGGGCGCCAGCAGCTCGTTCGCTTACCAGGACTACTCTAATTACGCGCAGCCCGGGCAAGCTGCGCCGGCCCCCGCTGCACAGCCTGCAACTGTTACTCTCGATCAGTTCCAGAAAAAGACTGCTGATGCCGGGTTGAACACCCGCGGTGGTGGCGCAAAGACCAAGAAGGTTCTCTCACTAGGAAAGAAGCCGGAGTCGTCCCCCGAGGCCGCACCGGAAGAATCCACGAAGGAGCCCACGCCGAAGGCGGATGTTTCTCCGGCTGCTGAGCCCGCACCGAAGGCCGCGGCTTCCAGCACATCCGAGCCTGCGGCCCGGGCAGCAACGCCGGCAGCCGCAGAGCCTGCAGCCGAGCCTGCGAAGAAGGCCGATGCGAAGGCCGAGGCCAAAGCGCCGAAGCAGAAGTCGCAGGAGCCCGAGGCTGTGGATGCTGATGCTGTGGTGAAGGAGCAGGAGCAGCTCGACCAGGAGGTAGTGCAGGACATGTTTGGCGAGGCCGGACTGAAGGAGCACCTGTCGATCATTTTCATGGGCCACGTTGATGCCGGAAAGTCGACGATGGGCGGCAATCTGCTGTACCTGACGGGCAGCGTGGACAAGCGCACGATCGACAAGTACGAGCGCGAGGCGATGGAGGCCGGCCGGCAGGGATGGTACCTGTCGTGGGTCATGGACACCAACAAGGAGGAGCGCAACGAGGGCAAGACGATTGAGGTGGGCCGCGCCGTGTTCGAGACCGAGAAGCGCCGATACACGATTCTCGATGCTCCGGGCCACAAGATGTACGTGCCGTCGATGATTGGCGGCGCGTCGCAGGCGGACGCCGGCATTCTTGTGATCAGCGCGCGCGCAGGCGAGTACGAGACCGGGTTCGAGAAGGGCGGCCAGACGCGCGAGCATGCGATCCTCGCCAAGACCCAGGGCGTGGACCGCCTCGTTGTGGTTGTGAACAAGATGGACGACCCTACCGTGAACTGGTCGAAGGAGCGGTTCGACGAGTGCACCGTGAAGCTCGGCCAGTTCCTCAAAGCAACGGGCTACTCGCAAGTGACGCTCATGCCGGTCAGCGGCTACACCGGTGCTGGGCTCAAGGAGCGTGTGCCGAAGGACCTTGCGCCGTGGTACGATGGCCCCAGCCTGCTGGAGTGGCTCGACGCGCTGCCGCTCGAGAACCGGAAGATCAATGCCCCGTTCATGCTCCCGGTGTCGTCCAAGGCCAAGGACCTCGGCACGGTGGTCGAGGGCAAGATCGAGGCCGGCACCATCAAGAAGGGCAACCCGCTGGTCATGATGCCCGGCAAGACGCCAGTGGAGGTTTCGGCCATCTACAACGAGTCGGAGGCGGAGATCAACGGCGCGATTGTTGGCGAGCAGGTGAAGATCAAGCTGAAGGGCATTGAGGAGGAGGCCATCCAGATCGGCAACGTGCTGACGTCGGCAAAGAACCCGATCAGCGCTGTCACCAGATTCGAGGCACAGGTTGCCCTGGTAGACATCAAGTCCATTCTCACATCGGGCTTCTCGTGCGTGATGCACGTCCACACCGCGGTCGAGGAGGTCACCTTCACCGCTCTTCTGCATAAGCTCGAAAAGGGCACGAACCGCAAGTCGAAGAAGGCGCCTGCGTTCGCCAAGAAGGGCATGAAGATCATCGCCGTTCTCGAGGCGGCGTCGCCGGTCTGCGTCGAAGAGTTCGACAAGCTGCCCCAGCTCGGCCGGTTCACTCTCCGCGACCAGGGCCAGACCATCGCCATCGGCAAGGTCACAAAGATCCTGGACTAGAGAGTGTGAATGATTTGCAAATGATGTATCCTGAAGTTAATTCCTATTTGACGTTATTTAAAACCGCGTCTCCATCTCCACGCCGGCGCGCTTGTAGTCGCACTTCTCGTAGAACCCAACGTTCTTTTCGTCGCAGTCGAGGATCACCTTGTAGCAGCCCACCGCTTTGGCAATGCCGCTCAGCGTGTCGATCAGCCGCTTTCCCAGCTTCAGCCCTTGCTGGTCCCGGGCCACCGCAATGTCCTCGATGTGGCCAACCAAACCACCAGAGTGGATGATCTTGCGTTCTACCACCAGAGTGCCACACGCCACTACCTTGGCACTGGAGTCTGAAATCACTATAGGGAAGTAAGTGCCTGTTTGAGCTGCCCAATGCTCGAGCAGCGCTTGAAAATCGGCCTGCGTCACAGTGCCCACAGTGGTCAACACTGCCAACACCTCAAGCACGCCCGTGCTGTAGTCGCTTATGTCCATAGGCCGCACATCATAGCCGGGTTTTAGGTCTATGTGCGCACTTTGTGGTATGAGGCTCTTGTCGAACACTGGCATCCTAGAGCCGGCGCGTATGTTTGTTGATGCGCTCTACGACGCACACACATGTATGTATAATGTCAGCAGCACACGCCGGTCCAGAGAAGATGCACGTACGTCCACCATAAATGCCGACAACTGCATTAATTCTCTTCCCGAACCGGTTCGTGACCATTGCAAGTCGTCATCAGTTATATACATACATACGTCATGCGCCTTCACCCTGCTCGTAGAGTCTCAGAACCGCCAATGCGGCTTCAAGCTCTCCTACAGCAGTCTTAATATCGTCGTAGTTTAGTGCAGAGATCGCGTACTTCGCATGCTTCTGGGCACTTGAAGTGGCGTTGGCCAGCTCCAGGATCTCCGAGGGGCTCTGGCGCTGCGAGGCCGAGGCTTTGGGCGCTGCTTGAGACACAGACTTCACAGGTGCGCTCGGCTTCACGGGCCGTGGTGCAGCGTGGGTAGTTCGCACCACGGGAGAGCCATTCGAGCTCGGTGCAGGAGGCTGCGGGGGATGCTTGGGCGGGACAGCGGGCGAGGAAATGTTTCCCTCTGGCTGGTCGCCGGGCGCTTGAGGCAGCGCGAGATCGTTATCCAGATCCTCTCGAGGCGGGCCAGGCAGCTCAAGGTCCTTTGCTGGGTCGGCATCAGGAGCAGCAGGCAGCGCTAAATCGTTGCCAGCTTCGAGGGCCACATCCTCCTGGTTATTATGCTCCTCAGGCTCAATCGACTGGTCAATTGCATGGCCAGTTGGTGGGCCAGTTGGTGGGCCAGTTGGGCGGTCGAGTGACTGCTCAAGTTGCTCAAGTTCCTCAGGCTGGTTAGGATCCCCATTCGCAGCCTGAGCAGCCGCCTGCTCTTCTCGCTCCGCAGCTTCGAGCCTGAATTGCTCGTTAGGATCCTCTCCCTTCTTGATTGCGGTTAAAATTCTAGTGGCCTGGTACTTCGAGTACTTTATTTTGTCGCTGGTTTCTGGGGAAAGCGGGCCCCAAACAGTCTCGAGCGAGAGAAAGGTGGAGGCAGCGATGAACGTCGCCGCCGTGGCCTTCGAGGTTTTGAGCTGGTCAACCGCGGTCTGCGCCTTGTGAAACACGTTGACCGCAAAGTTGAGGACGTATGCCCTCGATGCGTCGTCCGAGTCCAAAATATCCTTCGCATCTGGTGAGCTCAGACCACTCGACTTCATCTCCTCGAGCTCGCTCATCAGATTGGCTGCAAAATCAGCAACTTCAGAATCGGTGGTGTGCAGTTTCGTGGCTAGAACCTGCTGGACCGCACTATAGAAGCAGAAGTATGCCACAATCGGTTCGGCATTGCGCAGTTCCTCCCCGCGCGCAATTAAAGGTTGAAGAGACGCTACAGCGGCTGGCGCTTTCATAGCGAGGTAGCTGCTACTGCGGAGATTGGTGTGGTTGTTACTCTAGACGGCGCGCCTAGTAACCGAAGGTTGTTGTGGTGGGGGAGGAGGGCCCAAACCTGGCAGAAGGGCCCCGTGATACCTGGGTTTACGGGCTACTCGTAAGTGGCAAAACTGGCGGGCCAGGTGAGGTGGGAGAGAGCGAGGCACGCGTGAGCGCGTAACGAAATCATCGCTTTAATTAAAACAGACAAGCTCTAAGCTCCGCTTGAATCGGCTTGCCGTCCCACACGGTCAAGCCTCGCCAAGTTTTTTTTTAAAAAAAGCGGGCATGCCGGATAGCCTCGAGTCAAAATTCGAGAGAGCATGCTGTCTGGTAACCTTTCTTGCCTCGCAAGGACACGACTGTGAAGCCGAGAAGCTACACAAATCCGGCATTGAGCTGATCGATCTGGCTCAATTCAAATATATTCTGCCCGATGAGGTTCTTTTCGAGTACCAAGACCCTCCATTCGATGCGATATATGGCGACGCGCCATGCCAAAGGCTTGTGTTCGCATTCAACGACAAGCGGGCGCGGAAGCGCAGCACAAAGCAGCTGCGCGAGACTATCAAAGACCGCATTGATCGGTTTAATTCGGCATTGGCCCAATTTTTGGCACGCAGAGGCTCTCTCGACGATCTCAAAGCTCTCTCAGCGGCGTGCATTCCAAATGAAAGCGACCAAGATTTGTTAAAAGTCGGGCCAGACCGTAAGTTCGATGATCGTGGGGACCCTTTTGAGAACATTTGCGCTGGACTGCAAAACATCCTTGCTGAAGAGAGGTTTCCTGCTCGCACTGCACAATATGGGCCAATTCCCCAAGGCCTCGCTTCGATCATAAAAGCAGGAGGATACGAGCGCCTTTACCGGCACCAGAGCACAGCTCTGAGTCACTTAATAGAGCATCAAGACCAGCATCTGGTGATTAGTACGTCCACCGCCTCTGGAAAGTCACTGATTTTTCACACGCTTGTGCAACACGAGCTCGAGCAATCGGCCTCCTCCACAGCCTTGTTCATCTACCCAACCAAGGCGCTTGCTCACGACCAGCTCCGCTCGTTCAAGGAAAAGGGCTGCGGGCAAGCTTATACATTCGATGGTGATGTAGAGTGGGAAGAGCGCGATGTTGTCCGGCGGAGCGCCCGTGTGCTTTTTGTCAATCCCGATATCTTGCATACAACCCTTCTTCCAAATTGGAAGCATTGGGCACACTTTCTTTGCGGGCTCCGTTACGTAGTCATTGATGAGCTGCATTATTACAGCGGCGTGTTTGGAGCCAATGTTGGGTTGGTGCTACGCAGATTACGGCGGCTCTGCCATCAGCTAGGCGCCGAAGGCTGCCAATACATTGGCTGCTCGGCCACGCTCTCTGATCCCGCAGATCTGATGTCGTCTCTTACAGGACTACCTGCATCTTCTATCCTTGAGCTCACGTCCGAAGACGATGGCTCGCCGTCGGGCGCTAAGCAGTTCGTTTTTTGCACCCCAAATTTTGTTACGCCGGAAGATCCATCCAGCGGGAGGCTCCACCCGATAAAGGAAGCCGCGCCAATGATCATCGAAATGGTGAAGCGAGATCTGCGAGTGATTGCGTTTTGTAGATACAGGCGCGAATGCGAGCTCCTACTAAGAGCGATTTACGAGTCCGAGCCCGACCTAAAGGATGTCGTGATGGGCTACAGAAGTGGCTACAATAAAGAAGATAGGCGCCGTATTGAGAACATGATGTTCCATGACAACCTGCGAGCGATCGTAGCTACCTCGGCGTTAGAAGTGGGAATTGATATCGGAAGCCTTGATGCTGCTGTCATAGTTGGCTTTCCACATTCGATCTCTAGCTTCAGGCAGCAGATAGGGAGGGTTGGCAGGAGACAGCGGGACTCTTTGATTGTTTATGTTGCTGATGGGAGTGCCATGAATCAGGTATTTGCACGCGATCTTGAAAAGGTTGTTCATAGCCCCATCCCTAGGAGCCCTGTTCCTCTCCATGAATCCATCATTCGCGCGCACCTTCAGTGCGCAGCTTATGAGCTGCCGCTCGAACCTGATAAAGACCTAGCCTTCTTCCCCGCAGTTCGCGACCTCAGCATAGCTAACTTGGAAGAAACATCAGACGGGCTACTAGTCTTTCCTGTGAAGCCAGATATCAACATTCGTAAGGCTGATGGTGAAAGGGAAGATACAGTCGTAGTTGATGCAAGATCGCAGAAAATTCTTGAGCGGGTTGAGTTTGAGCGGGTGGGGTTTACCCTCTACGAAGGGGCCATTTTCATCCACCAGGGGAAGCCTTTTATTGTTGTGCATTTGGATGCGGATCTAATTTATGCGAAAGTTCAGTCCACCAAGGTAAAGTGGATAACCAGGCAGCGAGACTACACTGATGTTGATCCTGTGAAAGGAGGCGTGGCCAGGACAATCGACGAGAGTGGCTCTTTTGCCGTTAGTGCCGGAGGTATCAAAGTGACCACGGTAGTGTTTGGGTATTACAAGTTTAATGAGCTGAATCAGATCATTGACAGTGTTGAAGTGAATATTCCGCCGGTTATATCTTACAGATCGGGTGTATGGTTGAATTTGCCACATCATATCCTAGGCCTACTGAAGAGTTTGGAATATCATATACCCGGTGCTATCCATGCTGCGGAGCATGCCATCATTGCTGTTCTGCCACTATATACATCCATGTCTCCAGGAGATACCGGTACGGAATGTAAAGCACCGGAAAAGGAATTCGCTAAAAAGCAGACTTCGCGACAGCGCCCAGCGAGGTTGATCTTTTATGAGAAGTACGGAGGCAGCGACGGTAACGGGATTCTTCGAGGGACTTTGGATAGCTTCAGAAAAATACTGGAGCGCGCCTGCGAGGCTATAGACACCTGTCCATGTGAACTCGGCTGCTTGGCATGCGTGTGCATGGGTAATTGCACAGAACAAAACGCAGTTATATCAAAGCGAGGAGCTCAGGTTATCTTGAGGTCAGTACTAGGAAAGGACCTTGAAGGGATTTCAGCGGGGCCTGAGCCCAATATGCCCCAACAGAATATTGTCACGGTTGTATCTGTTGAATCTGGTTCACAGGAGCCAGTCTCTCTTAAAACGGAATGAGCCGCCACTGCTGTTTTGCAGTTAGACCCGATATTAGAGTGTCGCCATATCAACAACATCTCACTTACAAGGGCTCCCTACGTGATGCAAAAATTCATTAACCTAAACAGATGTTTGTGAGCTAAATATGCAAAGAGAAAATTTTAGAATACACAAACCGGGGGAGGGGACCTTTTTTTCTTTAAATATCTATGAGGCGCTCGTTTTGATCCTCTTCCTGCAACGGAGATTGGATGTTCAAGCTCTCAAACTGCTCGGCAAAAGTGCCCGATCGTAAACGAGGCCCCGTTGCGGATGGGACTTGCTTCGGGAATGAGTTCGCCGTCATCATTGGATCCAAAGATCTGACAGGAGCTTTCGGCGCGACCTGAAGGAGCTTGTTCAGTTTTCGGGGAAGCAAGGCTGGCGAAGAGCCCAGCTGGTGCGAGCTGCCTGCTCGGAACACCTGCTCTGCTGGCTTCACATAAATGCTCGACAAAAAACCCAGGGAGAGCTCCAAATCCTCCAGCTCGTTGTAGTCAAACTGAGCCTCTTCGCCGGCAATGGGCGGGGCCGGGTCGGTTATGATCGAGACGGCTTGTACGTGGCTTCTAGAAAGCAACCGCCAATACATGAATGCGCGGTCTCGCAGGTCGGGGTCGGATTCCTTCTCTGCAACAACCTCATAAACTCGCGGAACTACAGAGCGGGCTTCTTGTGGCATGACCAAGAAAACGCGCGCGCACACAGTGAGCAGCATCAGCCTTACCTCAGGGGATTCTGAGTCAATTCTGCCAAGAACCTCTTCAAGCCGTCTAACTGGATGACTCGCCTTTGTTGGGAATTGGCCCACGAGCCAGAGGTATGCACATCTTCCTTCCTTGTCATCAGGCATATCCAGCTCCCACAATTCATTGAGGGCGCCTGCGACCATGCTAATGTTTTCTGGGTAGCGACGTACGATTTGAGCCAGAGCGACAACCGCTTTCGGTTCACTCAGAACACGGGTCACTATCTGCAAGCATTCTGGGACGGCTACCGAGAGGCGAACCCCGATGCGCCCAATGGCGACAATTGCCCGGTGGCGCGCCGCCTCATCAGGCTTTAGCTTAACGAACTCGTACAGCTCTTTGAGTACGAGGTGGTAGTTGGAATCGGTGCAGAGAGATGCAAGGGTATCAATTTTGGTCGTTTTGATGTAAGATGGGTCGCTGGCCCGACAGAAGAATGACTGCGGGGCGATGCGAACCTGTTTGAGAACGTCGGGGTCGAGAGTCTGCAGCAGCAAAAATATGTTGCGGAGCACCACATACTGGATCTCTGGCGGTCGCGACAACTGCGAGAGGAGGGGACCAAAGATCTGCGGAGCCACGGAATCCACCAGCGCCGCACTATAATGTGAGAGCATGAG
Organism: Entelexis gropengiesseri; assembly: GCA_030579755.1. Classification (NCBI taxonomy): domain Eukaryota; kingdom Fungi; phylum Ascomycota; class Dipodascomycetes; order Dipodascales; family Trichomonascaceae; genus Entelexis; species Entelexis gropengiesseri. Next base: position 67,333 of record JAKTRO010000009.1, on the reverse strand, counting down.
CAAGAGGCGGCTCGCAGACAGCACAACCGCCGAATTGGCATGATGTAAACAGGGCGTGACGGTCTCTGCCAGACGCTCAGCCTCATGGGCGGTCTGCGGCACAAAGCTCCCCAATGCCGTGAGGATCGTAGCCTGCGAGAACTCCTGTGCATCAGGGATAATTTTTGCTAGCCGCATCGAGGTTGGGTAGTCGACGACAAACTGCATGTCTTGCGAATGGCTTGTGATGTCTACCAGCGATTGAACAGCGACGCCCACGACCATCGGGGACGGCTCGTTGACGAGCAAACCGTTCAGCAGCGGCAGCAAATTTCGCGACTCCACCTCGGCCTGGTCGATGGACCAGACCTTTGCAATGGCCATGCACGCTGTTTTTCGCAGGTACGGCTCTTCGGAGCGGATGGCCTCGGGGATCATCGATGCTGTGGTCGCAGCATACGTTTTTGAGGGCACGCTGCTCAGAGTCCGCAGAGCCAGCGCGCGCACGATAGGCGGTGAAGATTGGTTTCCCACTTCCTTCGCCAGCTGCTTCAGCGCCTCCGCAGCCTGCTGTGGACGCGCTTTGGCGTAGGTCTCGAGATAGAGAAAGCACATGCGTTTGATTTCGATGTCTGGGGATCTCATGCAGGTGATGATCTCTGGAAACAGTGCCAGCATCTCATGGTTGTTGACCGTCATATTTGCCAGAACCATTTTTAGAGCAGCTTTCTTAGCCTTGGGGTTTTTACCTTCGGGCAGAGATAGATCTTGCACCAGGTCGGCGGCCCGAGCCAGCACAAATCGCTCGCTCATGACTGGATGTGAGGCTTCGCCAGCTCAATGACCGCTTGTATGTGTGGTGTGTGGATGATGTGGGAGCGCGCTATTCAGGGTATGGGGATACCCGCGATCCGAGCGGATCACCCAAGAGGTGGTGGTAAGCTGTCCTTGGACTAGGGTCAGCAGACCTGGGGGCCGAGCTTCGCCATCATTTCGGAACTCGAGCCGGGGCCGCATATAATGACTTGGCATGTATGGGCTTCAAATGAGTGAAATGCGGGACTCAATTTAGATAATTACGCAAAAGCTCTTCCTGAATTTATCTGTCCCGGCGGCTCTAAGATATCTCGACGAGTCCATGAGCCCTCTACATAGCCTGGGCAAGAAATGACAGGCAAGCACACAGAACAATAGTAGTTTGAAATAATGCCACTTTGGGATGACCCAGATTCGAGCACCAGCAAACCAACTATTGAGCTGCCGAGATTTCAGTCCGAGAGCCATTGAACTCATTATTGGCAATCGCTTATACACTTTCGCCGCGCGGCGGCCTGGAGAGTAACACATAATAGACATATAAGAAAGAAAGGGCTAGTGGCTTGATAAGTTTCACCTGGTCGTGACTCAGGAACGACAACACATCTGTCGTTATACGAGGCCAATTCTTCGGTCGTTTATAGTTGATGTAACCGCGAATCCGTTTGGACAGCCACTAAGCGGCTTCATGCGCGGTTTAGTGCTCATAAGTTACCCTCATAAGCTACTGTAAAGAACATTGTTTTTTGCAGCGTGCATGTACAGCAGCAGAAACACACTCACACACCTTTGACCTTCTCAGGCACGTGAGCACGGCGCGAACTGACAAGTGCCACTGGAAGGCTCCAGATAGCGGTCCGGTATCGGAGCTGCTTCTCACAGTGCCCCGAAGCTGGTTGCTCTCTCGATGCCGGGAAGGCAATGGCTGAAGGCATCACGATGCACCATGATGCACCATGGGTGCTATACAAGCTAGATTTAGTAGAGCAGAACTGGATAGGTGTTCTATTTAACGCATGATATGCGGTTGCCCCATGTCACTATGTCTCTCTCTGCCCACATAGTGATCGTCGCGGTGAGGAAGACGCCTGCTTGGTTGCGGTTTATGCACAGAGATGCTTGCTCTTAGCTAGCCGCTCGGCCCGACAGCAGATCGGAAGCTTACAGTAAAAAAGTGCCCCGTTGTTCGGAATTAATTGCTCTTTGTCATATTCGCTAGATCGGTTCCGTACGCGACTCCCCTGCCGCTGTGTGCTTCACTACGCCGTGCTTCGAGGGCTTGCATGCATGCGCACATTAGTAACATGTTTGGAGGAGCTATGATTGGCCATGACGCCTGCGGGAGCCTGCAGAGAGGGTACACCCCGACCCCCACGGAGGTCTTAACAAAATACAATGTTTTTGAAAGGCTGCCTTTCATCAGTAATGCTGTGGGGCTCGATACCAGCGCCATTCATATGACAATTTTTGCGGGGTAACCGGCGCCCCTGCGTGTCACGCACATGCGTCCGGAGCTCAACAGGCCAACAAACGCGGGCAATGGCGGTTCGCAAAGTCGTATCACATAAGCGCCGCATGCGTATCTCATGGGTTAGGTGCGCATAGCTCTTCCAATGACGCGCCTATGAATGGGAAGGGGATGCGAGTCGCGGAGACTGATCATATATTGTCGAACGGCTCGCATACACCTCAGTGTCGGTAGAGATTGTCTGAGTCTGATCGTGTGACCGCAATGTTGCGCTTGAGACATTCCCGCAGGATCTTCAAAGGAGTCACCGGTCTCAGTGTGTCACTGATTGCGCTGAGCGGAACGGCGTACGCGCTGCAACAACGGAAGATCACTCCGGACGAGCTGCAGAAACATAATTCGCCCAATGATCTGTGGGTGACCGTCAACGGGAAGGTGTATAACCTGAGCGAATTCAAGGAAAAGCACCCTGGCGGCGAAGCCATTCTCGAGCACTACGCCGGTAAGAACGCCACGACGATCTTCAATCGATACCATGCTGCCAATATTCCTGACAAAATGCTTTCTGACGAGGAGCATGTTGGCGAGCTGGACGGAGAGCTCGAGGATGCTGGCGATATTACCGAGGAGAAGGGATATGACCGTGACGAGGCGCTGGAGAACATCCCAGATCTGTCGATGATCTTCAACACCAGCGATTTCGAGTACGTTGCTAGACGCATGCTGAGTCGCAATGCCTGGGCGTACTATTCGAGTGCTGCGGATGACAGCGTCACGTACCGTGAGAACCACAATGCGTTCGGGCGTATTTACTTTAAGCCGCGCGTCTGCCGAGACGTGACTTCAACCGATATCTCGACGAGTATGCTGGGGTCTGCGACCACGGCTCCATACTACTGTTCTGCAGCTGCCCAGGCCAAGCTGGGTAACCCCGATGACGGTGAGCTCAGTATTGCGCGTGGATGCGGCCACGAGGGCATCATCCAGATGATCTCTACCTACGCGTCGATGCCGCTCGAGGACATCATGGGTCAAGTGAAGGGCCAGACGCAGTGGTTCCAATTGTACACGTCGCCCAACGAGAAGGCGACCACTGATCTGATCGACAAGGCGGTCGATCTCGGGGCGCAGGCGGTGTTTGTGACGGTGGATACGCCTGAGCTCGGGAACCGTGAGAAGGACAAGAAGCAGCGCGCCGAGCAGGGTCTCGGCAAGAAGGTTGCCACAGCCGGAGCCTCGGAGCTCTCGCAGAACGTTGTTTATGGCGACACGCATCCTGTGTCGTGGGAGAACATCACCGACTGGCAGAAGCGCACGGACGTGCCGCTTGTGCTGAAGGGCGTCCAGTGCGCGGAGGATGTGGTTCTTGCGGCCGAGCGCGGTGTGAAGGCGGTTGTTTTGTCGAACCACGGCGGCCGCCAGCTCGACTTCTCGCCGGCCCCCGTGGAGGTGCTCCATGACTCGATGGAGATGCTGCGCTCCAAGGGCCTCGAGGACAAGATAGAGATCTACATTGATGGCGGTGTGCGTCGCGGCTCGGATATTTTGAAGGCGGTTGCCCTTGGTGCCAAGGGTGTGGGCCTGGGCCGGCTATTTTTGTATGCGAACTCGGCGTACGGCGAGGAGGGCGTGCAGAAGCTATGCACTTTACTCAACAACGAGTTGATTGCTGGTATGAAGATGCTGGGCGTCAACAAGCTCAGCGAGCTGAACTCAGACTACCTGGACCTGCGTGGCTTGCACAACCACCAGTCGCTGCCTGATGCGGCATACTACCGCGACTTCGAGCCGACGCCGCCGCCCAAGCTGCTCAGCGACATGAACGACGATAGCGAGGACGAGTGAGCGTTGAGACCCATTCTAAGACTAGTGAGCGTATACGTACTTAAAACTGCCGAAGAGTGGAATCATCTGGCACGCAACACCAACTTTGCCGGGTAGAGATCGGTTCTGCATAGCAGGCATTAAAACTGGTGCCACGGGTCGTGGGACTCATGCTAGATAATAAAAAAAGACAGGGTTTATTTTACTCGTCGTCGACCTCGCTGTCGTCATCATCGCCATCAACCAGCTTGGTTTCCGCGGCCGACCGCTCCAGCATGCGGTTGAGTTCATCATCGTCGTTCTGGGACACAACCTTGGGCGCCATTTTTACCGTGATCTCGCCGCCGGACTCGGTGATCGATTTCCGCGTCGCCTCGATCGCCACGGCCACCGCGTCGAGTGCGCGCTGCTTATCAATGGAGGTGTTCGTCACCACGAATAATGGCGCAGCGACCAAGCGCACCGCCACGGGCTCCTCCTTGTCGGTGCTCGTGGCCTCGCCCGCAGCCAGCGCCGCCTTGATGGCGTCGATGCCGTCGTAGGCAAAGCAGGTCACCTCGATATCTGCGCGGACCTTGATCGGGTTCGGCGTGAGCTTGCGCTTGATCTGGTTCACTAGCTCGGTGTAAATCTCGTCCACGGTGACGTCCATGCCCTCGAACGCGGCCTTTGGGTCGGTGATCACGCTCTTGAAGCCCTCGTACGCGTGGCCGTACTTCCGGGCTAGCGGCCAGGCAAACCGCTTGTATAGGTCCTCCAGGTTCACCTGGTACTTCTCGGCGATGTGGCGCAGGATCGAGTGCACGGCCTTCGACTTGTTGTAGCGGTCCTCGCACTTTGCGGCGTCCTCCGGCGTTACCTTCTTCTTCGACAGATCAATGTATCCCTTATCCTTGTCGACACGCAGCACCACCGCGATCTCGTTGCGACCGACTTTCACGAGCTTCTGGATGCTGCGGATGCGCCGGCGCGACAGTTCGCTGAGCAGAATCATGCCCTCGATCTCGTCGTACTCGAGCAGCTTTACGTACGCGCCCATATCTGCGATCTCTTTTACATTCACCATCACGAGGTCGTCGACCTCGGGGTATTTCTGCTCATAGAACCGGCAGGTGCTGGTGTTCACCTCGCTCATTTTGTGGCAGCTCTGACTCGAGTTGACGAGGCACCTTTGCAAACTTATATATGTCATGCTTTTCTGAAATTTTGTCACGGGTCACGGGTCCTACGAACCACCTCCACACGCACCGCTTTGGACCGTGATGGCAGGCAGGCACGAACATCATAGCCAATTGGTCAAGCGCGCGCAGCGAGATCGAGAAACAGCCTGCCGCCTCGCTCGGTAAATAATCAGGTTCCACAGCCTGGGTCACTAACGCCCTTAAGAAACGTGTCCCCGCTTTCCCGGGTCGGCGATAGCAGCGTGGAACCCTTCTTCGCCCCGCCCGCGTGACATGTGCGCGGCAGAAGACCCTGAACCGCTGAGCCAGAGCCAGAGCCTGAAGCGCAGGGTGGGTCAAGCGCAGAGTTTATCCGTGGGCTTACCTGCGCGGGGTACAGCTGCGTCATTCCCAACGATATGGTTTCGATCAATGATCTGCTGCCGCCGCCCCGGGACGGCCAAGACAAGCGGGCCGGGCTCAGGCGGATCCAACTAACACGCGAGGCTCCGCAAACGCTCGTCAGCCGCCGTCAGGCACTTGATCTGGCCCGACCAAGCGCTGCCGACCGCGAGGAGCAGCTGGATCGGACTCGAGCGGCGCTGGATGCGCTAATTGCTGCGCGAAACGGCAATGCGCCCGCTGCGCCAAGGGTTCAGACTGTCGAATACGCACCCGCTGGCGAGCGTGCGAGCCACACGCTGCGCATAATCGAAGAGCAGCACGACCCGCTCGAGCCGCCGCGTCACCGATTCAAAAAGGAAGCACCCTCAGTGCCGGCCACTGACAGCGCTGCACCAATTCTCCGCCGCGAGGCGACCCTCACTGCCGAGGAGAAACGGCAATGGCACGTTCCCGCAAGTGTGTCGAACTGGAAAAACTCGCGGGGCTTTCTCATTGATCTCGAGACCCGCGCTGCTGCCGACAAGCCCACGGCGCACGTATCTGCTGAGCGCCAAAGCGAGCTTGCCGCGGCGCTCACCAGCGCCGACTCTGAGCTGAAGGCCGACGCCGAGGCCAAGCGCGCCGAGGAGCGCGAGGCAGCGTCGCGCATTCAGGACCAGCAGCGTCTAAAGATGCGGCTGCTAGCTCAGAAAACATCTGCTCGAGGATCAACGCGTGAGCCGGAGTCAGACGATCTATTTGATTCACGGCTATACCACAAATCAAAGCGACGCCACGAAACGTACGACGCGCCGCTGTTCGCGGCTGCCCAAAGCAGCGTGCCGAGACAGCTACGAAGTGGGCAAGACGACACACAGGGCATCAAGGAGGTCGAGTTCGAAGAATATAAGGAGCACTAACCGCCATCTATTTATTATATCTATGCCGCAATCGCTCGAAAGCCTTTTGTCTAGCGTGCCCGAGCTATAGGGTGAGGCCGGCTCACCGGGACGTGTACACTGCCGCTCGCTTAATCGTGAGAGCCCGTTGCTCACTTTTCTTGATTGTTCCTGATATATGCAGCACCCGTATTACCACCGTCTCGCCTTCGATCATCCGGATGTATGTGAGCGCACCCTGAACTATGGGCGCTTGCTCTCTCGATATTCGAATTATGCCTGTTGACGTGCTTTGATTATAATACTTCATGACCAGAGAGGCCAGGCACCTGCCCATACCTAATTCGCCAAAGTACTCCTGAATTGTTGACCGCACGGCATTGAGGACCTCTCTGCTGTCTAGAGCTTTGGGTCTCGACTGTGGATAGAGTATTTCAAAGAGGACGTAACGAGTCTTAAGCCTCACCATGCCATATCTTTTGACGCCTCCCAGTCCTAGCCTCGTTTGACCTGCGTGAAAACTAAGTGTGCTTGTCCTCCCTAACAGAATAGGACGAATGGATCGGGTAAGGGTGGAGCTGATGGCGCGAAACAGCTTTGAAGCCGTGCGATGTTCATCTTTGCTTGTAGCACTTCGCAAAACCTTTTGAAGCTGCAGACTTACCGAGCCACTAGTTTCTTGTACTAAATCTGCGTCTAGTATAGCATTGTATTGCCAAAAGCAAATTTCCTGAGGAGCAAAAAAGCGTGACATCGATGGGATTCGAACCCATGCCTCCGGAGAGATCAGAATACTCCCAGCTTGTGGCTGGGAAGCGAGTAGCTTGAGTCTGACGCCTTAGACCAGCTCGGCCACAATGCCCGTTGATATGTAATGGATGTCCTCGGAGCCACCATATGCATTGGCGCGCGCCAAACCAAAGAGTTGCGTCTAATGGGCATATCTAAATAGAATGCCTCTCTGTACAGGGAGCAATACCACTGCAATTGTCTAATTCAGCAAAACCTTGAAGGTACCAGCCTGCGAGTACACTCTAGAGTGATATTGCTGCCTTCCCGACTCCTGTATACTCCCCACACTACGGGGCTGTGAAACATGCTTACCCTCGCCCTTGCTGCTATGCGCCATACTAAAGCTTAGCGGCGTGCGGAAATAAAGGAAACCTTGACGTGCACAATGCTAGATACCTGGGTTGACTCGAGTAACAAGACTGCATGGGACTACATCGGGATCATTGACGCGACAACAAACTCCTCGCGAGTGGATATATTTCGCTACGAAGACCAGTTCGTCGAGACGCACCCGTTTCCGGTGATCCACGCCAATCCCGAGTGGTCTCACGAGGTTGCGGTGGACCAAGCGTGGGGAGACAACATCGAGCAGGCACTGCATCCGCTCATTGAGTTTATGGAGGAGACCGTTCCAGCGCCGCAGCTCGAGCGAACGCCAATCTACTTCTACGGCTCGGGCCATTTTCGCAGCTTAGACCTGAAAAACCGCCACAATGTTCTGCGCACGGCCTGCGACTACGTTATGGCGCACTCGAAGGCGCTTTTGTCGGACTGCGGCAAGCATGTATCGTATATCGAGGCACACCAGCAAGCCACGCTAAACTGGCTCGCGGCAAACTACCAGGCCAACACGCTTGACGCACCCGAGCGCGCGTTCGGCGTGGTGGATATCAGCGCGTTCGGGGTCCATGTCGCGTATCACGCAGTCAACGAGCAGGCGAAGTCGAAGCTGTTCCGCGCCGGCTTGCGCGCCGCCAATGGCACCGCAGTCTACACCGATCTTCATGCCGACTACTATGACTTGGTGGCCAGCCTGAGCGCCGAGCAGCTCGCCCATTGCATACCGCAGGACTCTTACTACTGGGGAGTCGAGGGGTCGGGCAGCTTTGCCGAATGCCAAGCTGCGCTTGATGGGCTATTTGGGCCGCTTGTGGAAGCGGTGCAGAGCAGGACAGAGCCTCTTACACTGCACATGGTTGGTGGCGTTGATGCGTTGCGCTCGAAGTTTAAATGGGACAAGTCTGCGGTAGAAGCATTCTGCAACACGGGGGTCAGCGACGCTAACGTGCCTGCCACAGCATGCCTGGAAGCATCGCTTGCACTGTTCATCACTGAAAAGATAGGCACCTTGTCTGACGTCACAGTTCTGCCGTCTAAGGACGATGACACCCAATCAGACATCTCGGGCGAATGGCCTCTGGGGCGCGCGCTGCTGTATGCAGACGTGGATCTTTCTAAAAACGGCGGGCAGTCCATTGGCATCCACGAGAATGTGGGCTCCCCAAGCTGGGCGTTCGGCCAGTCAGATACTGTAGCCCGGCCGAGACTGGCCGCGCCAGGAGACTGGACAAGCCGGTTTGGGAGCAAGGCCCATAGGCTGTGGGGCGGGATTGTTTTGCTGCTGGGGCTGGCTGGGATCCTGCTTCTTCTGCTGGGCAAGGCTGGCCGCAGCCGCATTTGGGCTGCCATCACGCGCACGCCAAAGCCTCCAGGATGGCGAAAGGTTGCCACGAGCCAAGACGAACCTGTGTACGAGCTCGACGACGTGGCAATAGAAGACGAGGGCGAGGACGAGTTCGACGTCTGATTAGATTAGTGTATTACTATGGATGTGCTTGTATAAATACATACTTCCGGGCCCTACCGAAAAGAAGTCCTAAGTGTGCCGTTCCGCCGAGGGCGGTTGACTCGATAGGTCGTTCGCTGAAGTGCCTGGTGGCCCACTTGGTGGCTCAGTTAGTTGCTCACTCGATGGCTCACTGGGTTGCCCATTAGCTGGCTCTGTAGGAGGGGCTCCCATGGGCGGCCGGTCATATGCGTAGTTTTGCGCAGCCACTTGCTCTGGCTGCTGGGACTGTGTCTCGCCCTGCTGTTGCTGCTGCTGCTGCCGTTCAGACTCGAACGCCGCACGACCCTCTTCCTGGGCGCGGGAGGTAGCCTCTTCTTGGTTGCGCTGCCGCTTGAGAATCGCCGCTTGCATCCGCACCGCAAACACGTAGTCGCACACCCCTTTGATCACAAGAATGATGCCGCACACGAGCACCACATTCGCCAAAAACGAGCTGTGGCCGTCCTCAGAGCCGGCCTGCAGCTGCGTGGCGGGCTGGCCCGTCGGATGCAGCACATAGCCGATCGGCGGCCCGTCTTCAAAGCTGTTCGGGTCCATGGGAGCGAACTCCGGAGGCGGCGCGCCTGGCGGCGTCGACTCTATTGGCCGCAGATCGTAGCTGGACTGGATGAGGGTTGCGCCGAAGCCAGCGAGCGAGCCGCCCTTTGCCGCATGGGTGGTGTGGAACAGGTATGTCAGAAGGAAGCCGAGGTAGCTGAATGCGACGCTGATCAGCAGGTTCCATGCAAAATGAAGAATTGAGCCGACAGGCATCTCGCCAACGATGATCTCGTCGCCCCAGCTGGTGGCCATGATTGTTGTTTCCCAGTACGACGGAGTAGCGTCGGCAGAGGCCTCCTCGTAGCTCGGCGGCTGCTCGGCAGGGGTGATGTCGTCGTCCTCTTCAGGCGCGTCGGGGTCACCGGCGCCGGCTGCGGCGTTCTCGTGCGCCTCATCTTTGGCCACAAGGTTTCCAAACACGCCGTCGAGGATCTGCGCCTGCGCCTGGTGATTGGTGATGCGGTTCAGCAGCCCCCGCCACCGCGAACCTGTCGCGGCCGAGGCCGAGCCGCTAGTGGGCGAGGCTGGGCGGTCGCTGCCGCTCGAGTTACGAGCGGAGACTGCGCGGTCGTCTACCCACTCGTTATCATCAGCGTCGTCGGCCCCGCCGAACGAGTCCATTAAGGGGTCATTCACGCTGTGGGCGAGGTCAGGGACCTCATCGCCGTGCCATTGCTCCCCCCGTTCGGGTTCGTACGCGGTAGTCACCATCGAACTGTGACTTGACGCGCCTGCTTGCGGTTGTGATGTGCGCGGGAAGTTGTGTGTCTCAAAGTGGCGGTCACCCCCCCGATCGTAGTAACCAGAGTTGGATACAATATACCGCCAGTGGGTCACGTAGCGACTCTTGATACGCGTAGAGGCTACCTTTCCCTCCCCCACAGTAAACCCTTAAGGCACTCCGGGAACCCTTGAAGCCCATTTCACATTACTTAAACGTTGATCCTGACATTGACAGAATATTAGTGCTTGGCGTTCAATATGATGGAGGAAGTGTGAGATATATTGCGGCATACGAGGCGCGTCTAACACACTGGAATAAATTGGAGAGTGGCTATGTCCTTCGCAATCGTGTATGGGTGAACCCCCAATTGGTGAGCTTCCCGTGACCACCTATAGTTTAACTTGTGGCTATCTGCAAAAAGAACAACAGCGAGAATTGGTCGAGGCCAATTTAAGCTCGCGATCGGTGTATCACTTTTAAAGCACGGCTGGAGAACGATGTCGACCCTGGCGAGAATAAACCAGTCAGACCTTTGCGAGGTGCTTGCCCATCCCCAGTGACCAAACGCGACGACTCGGAGTAGTATAGATATGTAGTATGGGAAATGAGACACCGCAGCAGAACTATCACAGCCATCACCAGCGGGGGACTCGCCCAACGCACCGGAAGCTTCCCTGGAGACAGTTCATGCTATCGACGAGATAAGACAATGCGGTGTTCCATAGCAGTTACTTTACATGATACTTGAAAACAGGCTAAGCTCTTCAGGAGCCCAATCTGGGTTCAGCTCACCGAGCAACAGCTAGCCAACTCAGGCCAGCCAGCCTCACCCAGGTCGCAGCTAAGCGCAGTCGAAGTCAAACAGCGAGCGACCATGTAAAACTGTCGAGCGCCCGCTTCTAAATCAAGCAAATCAGGAACGATCACACATATTGTGAACAGCAGTTCCTTTTACCCATCCGTGGAGCTCAATGCGGGATGCCAAGCGCCTGCCAAGCGCCTGCCAAGCACCTGCCAAGCACCTGGTTTGAAATAAGCATATATTCAGCATAAAATTGGTCAGTTACATCATTGAATCAAAAGGCAGGGAGCTAACAGCGCCCAAGCATAAATAAGTACCAGCGCTGCTGGTGGGTTAAAAATCAACCGGACCGCACCTGTTCGAGCCAGGTGGGCGGGCCCGTGCTGACATCTGAGGGTGCCTCTGCGTGATGTCATCTACATGATGACATATGCACTCAGATCGCGCACTTCGATCGAGAGCTGGAGCAAAATACCCGATACGTCTAGGGCGTCTAGAGGCCGATGAGCACAGAGGTGAACATGAGCTGGACCCCCGGAGGCTCTATCCAATGCGGTTCTGGGATTGGATCAAGCTTGCGGACTCTGCGCTTGTCGATTCTGCTGTACTCCGGCACCGGGTTCTTGATCACTTGGTCGTAGGCAGGAAGCTCATCGACATCGGTGGAGTCAAGGTCGTCGCCTGGTGACAGGGAGCCCGGGGATTTCTTTCGTCTCAATCGAAACGCTTGCAGCCGCTGCGGCAGTTTCATAACTGGGAGTGTGTTCTCAGGCGGCGGCGCGCTGCACTGGCACTGTCCTGTGGCTTCTTCGTCTATGTTTAGTGTATAAGGTACGAGGGATCGATGTCCTCGCTAAGATAATCAGTGGTGGCTTTCGTGGACACCAACCCTTATCCGCCCTGGAGCGTGGTAGGCTGAGTTTGTTCGGGCCTGTGGCATCGAATGTCTAAGGTTTTGAGCAGGTTGCGAATTATTCCCAGGATAAAATGATATCGATCGCATCGTTTGGTAATATTAGCTTGGCGGCGGCCAGATGACGACGGCTCGGCCTCCCACGCACTCCATGCAGCCGGCCTCCGCCTGGGCACCCGCTTAGCTGCTGGTTCCTCCCACTTCAGCAGGGGCAGCTTCCCAAGGGTAAGTCACGAGCGCTGGGAGTGTCACTCAGGCTGAGCACATGTCTGCGCTGAGGCGCCGCCTTACCCTCCAGCTGAAAAAATGGATGTGCAAGCACCAACCCTGACCCGACCCAGTGCTTGGCTGCAGGAAGTGCGAAGTAGCACACAAGCCACATCCGGAGCTGCCGGTGGAACTCCTTCCTGCATCAGCAATTGAGGCCACCAAGCGGATGCTATGGGTTAAAGAGCCCTCGGAGCCCTATGACACCATCAGCGGCACCGTGTTCATGGTGCTCGACCCCAAAAAACAGGCCCCCACAAACTCCCAAGAAGCAGCGGGGGCCGAGCAGCCGCAGCAGCACCTAAAACAGACCTCTGCTGGTGTCATTCTCAGCCCGCAGCCCCAAGATAACCCGAATGACCCACTGACGTGGCCTATCTGGCGCCGAGATGTGGCCCTCGGCGCGGTGTCGATTTACGCCTTGCTGGCCGGCGGCATGACCCCGCTGCTGGCGCCGGTCATGGGCACGCTCGGCAAGCAGTTCCACAAGCAGCTGCATGCGCTGACGTATTTGGTCGGCGTTCTCATGGTCTCAATGGGCGTCGGCTCGGCGTTCCTGGCTCCAACCGCCGTGCTCTACGGCAAGCGCCCAGTCTATCTGTTTGCGCTGCTGCTATTTTTCGGGGGCCTTGTGTGGGGCGCTAATGCCAAGTCGTATGGCAGCCTCATGGGCGCGCGCGTGCTTTCGGGCCTAGGCGCCTCGCCGGCAGAGTCGCTGCCCTCATCAACCATTGCCGAAATATACTTCGCCCACGAGCGCGCCTACCGCCTCGGGATCTACACGCTGCTACTTCTCGGGGGCAAGAATCTGAGCCCGCTGGTCTCCGGATTCATTTCTGCCGACAAGGGGTGGCATTGGGTGTTCTGGGTCGCGGCCATCATCTGCGGCGGCGTGTTTGTGCTTGTGTACCTGTTTGTCCACGAAACGTGGTGGGACCGTACGCCGATTCCGGACTTGCGCAGCCAGCAAGAGAGCGAAGCTGCCCAGCGCGGCCGTCAAAAGCTGAATCTGCCGACGTGGAACGCCGAGAACCAGACGCGCATTCACCCGGAGCAGCAGAGCCCCGAGCAAGAGCTAGACCAGGACGACGACGAAACGATCAAGGTACCGCCCAGCATTGCTGGCGCAGAGACGCAGATCGAGCGAACGCCGTTTTTCAAGAACCTCACGATCTTCACCGGCCGCAAGAACAGCGCCTCGTGGTGGATGGTCTTCCTCAGGCCGCTGGTGCTCTACACCTACCCGCCAGTGCTGTTCTCCACGCTGCTGTATAGCACAAGCGTGATATGGCTCTCGGTTGTGGCTGAGACAATCTCATCCATCTTCTCCAGCGAACCATACAACTTCCCTAATACTTCTGTGGGCCTACTCTACATTGGCACATTTGTTGGAGGCGTGCTGGGCTCTGCGGTTGCCGGCAAGGTCTCGGATCTGCTAGTGCGCGCGATGAGCCGACGCAATGGCGGCGTGTACGAGCCCGAGTTCCGCCTTGTGATGGTCGTCCCCGTCTTCATCTCTATAACCATTGGCCTGATGGGCTTTGGCTGGTCAACCTTCAACAAGGACCTATGGATCGTACCGACAATCTTCTTGGGAATCCTCGGTTTCGGCACGTCGCTCGCCTCAACCGTGTCCATTACGTACGTTGTTGACAGCTACCGCGTCTACGCTGCTGAAGCACTCGTGTCGCTGAACCTCGCCAAAAACGTGCTTGGCTTGGTGTTCTCCATTTTTGTGCCGTACTTCTACGAGGCGTCGGGCTCAAAGACGTCATACATTGTTTACGGGGCCATTGAGATCGGACTATGCCTGTTCGCCATACCGCTTTACAGGTACGGCAAGATAGTGCGCCGCTACCGTGACAAACATAATTGGATCAGCAAGCTCTATCAGAGCTAGCTTCTTCCTTCTGGTTTTCCTCCTCTCCTAAGCAGAGTTATTTATTTATCCTAATAGACCGCCCACTGCAATATTACTCCAATAGGCCAGATCACAACTAATGGCTAGGTATTGCCTCGCCTCGCCTGATGCTTCAGAAGGAAGGTGATATCATAACTATATTGATGCGTAACTCATTAAACAATTTTTTTTTTTGGAACGGTACTCTCGCAGTAAGAATTTACTTGTACTGTGCCTCCGGTGAAGAGTCTGGCTGGGCTACAGATGTGAGCAGCGTCCGACTCCAGTTCCCTGCCGCAGCATCGCCGACTTCGTCGCGGGCCTGTTTCAGGAACGGCATCAGCGCCGTGCCTCCGGTACCCACATCACCTTTGCCCAAGGCTAGACCAACGCCTTTGTCAGTATTGCGGGCCTGCATGGAGATATAGCGCATGACGATCTGGATGTGCTTGCTACGGAATGTGCGCAGCGCAATCAGACAGTTGTCGTAGGTCTCTACCAACTCCGGGTACCGTTTGGAGTTAGCCACCACGAAGGGACGGAGGTGAGCTGCCTTCTCGAGATCAAACAAGAACTGGCGGTGCTCGCGCGGCATGTAGTCACGCATCTCGCGCAAAAACACGTTGCGGTCTTTCGGCGGAGCGGGGCCTTCTGACTGCGGGCGCATCACACTGGGCGGCTGCCGATCACCGAGGGCATGATGCTCGACATTGAGAATGACGTCCAGAGCCTGGATCAGCGAGCTCTGGCCATTCGATCCACCGGCGTACTTGCGGGGCTCGGTTTCGTCGCCATAATACACGCCGTCCTGCAAGCCAGCCTTTTCCATGCCGCGCCATCCAGCCAGAAACGGACGAAGGCGGTTGTAAAAGTACTGCGGATCCAAAAACTCCGACATCCGTGTCATGATCGAGCTCAGTCCGTCAATGTCGACCGCCAGCTGCCGGAGCCGCGAGACAACGGTGCTTACATCGCCACTCTCGACTGCTCGCAGTGCTTCAACACCATTGTCTAAGCATGGACCGCCTTGCCGCTCGAGAGCAACGCTGACAAGATAGAACCATGACTCGTCATACGACCCTGTGAACGTTGTGGTCGTGGCCAGCGATTCGAGATCCCATTCGGCATTTGACGAACAGGGAACCACGGTGCGGAAGTTCCAAAGACAGAGCCCAGCATATGTAGACAGAGGGGGAAGGCCAAGG
This sequence comes from Entelexis gropengiesseri, assembly GCA_030579755.1. Taxonomy (NCBI): domain Eukaryota; kingdom Fungi; phylum Ascomycota; class Dipodascomycetes; order Dipodascales; family Trichomonascaceae; genus Entelexis; species Entelexis gropengiesseri. The sequence continues at coordinate 51,811 of JAKTRO010000009.1, read as the reverse complement.
TGTTCGTTAACAATCAGTAGCGGCTCGGCTAGCTGCCTTGGGAGCTTCTCGCTCGGCGCCGGCGGCGACCATACGTACGCATGGGCCATAAAGCCAAGAATCGATGCAGCACGCCTTTGTTGCTCAACGCCCCTCAATTTGCCAGCATGGAGCATTGGCATTTCATCAATAAAAGCTCTAACCCGGCGTGTGAGAATAAGGGCCGGCAGATCCGCAGCAATTCGCTCCCATGGTTTGAAATATTCAGGCAGCTGGCTGAGCGGCTGCGTTTCAGGGAGGAACCCACACGTGGGTGACACGCCATAATCCTCAAGGCGCGGGACGCTCATTGGCGAGAAAATCAGTCAACTTCGAGGTTGGCTGTGACAGAATTGAAGGCAGCCCAGGTTTGTCGTATCGGACTGCGATTTACTGTATTTTCACTTTTACTCACGGTATTATTGCTGAGGCCGATGACGTGATCACCTCGGGGCCGTGGAGTCCCCTTCCTCCTGCCAGCGGGGTTGTCGCGCCAGATAGTACTCACTTGAGACCTCCCTTCATAAGTAAGCAATTAGATACACACGCCGGGCGCGTGAGCTGCGCTGACGAGATCTAAGCTACGCGTGTGATGGTGGCAAGCCATTAGTGTCGCCATTTTCTCATTGATCCGCAGGGAGCGAATTATTGAATACAAATGCCTGAGCTCGGAGAGGTTGCACATGCAACAAGTCTGTTGCGGAGGCATATTCTTGGCAAAACTATTCGCCGTGTTACAGCTGAGCCGGACAACCTACTTTATGTTAGCCCTCTGACCGATACGCTGTTCAAAGCGGGCTTGGAAGGCAAAAAAGTGACATCGGTTGGCCGCAACGGGAAATACTTCTGGATTGAGCTTGAAAAATCCAAAACGCTTGTGCTTCACTTCGGGATGACAGGGTGGATCCATATCCGCAATGTGCAGACTCATTTTATCGCAATGGAATCGGGCGGTGATAAAAAGCAGCGCGAGAAAATCGCGGCTCTGGTGGCACAGGGGAAGGATCCCAAGGAAGCAAAGTGGCTGGCCTCAGACTGGCCACCGAAGTTCACTAAATTTATACTGGAGACCGAAGAGAACGACGAGCTTGCCTATACAGACCCGCGGAGATTGGGACGCGCTCGGCTATTTGACGTGCCTGCTTCCGAAGTCGAGCGTCAAGACCCTCTGTCTAAACTAGGGACTGACTTCTCACAGTCTCAGCCGGAAACTGACGAAGTAGTTCCAACAATACTGAAGCGGCGGGTGCCGGTGAAGTCGCTGCTGCTGGATCAGTCAGTTTTCTCTGGCATTGGCAATTGGATGGCCGATGAGATCCTATATCAGGCTCGCATTCACCCCGAGCAGTACGCCGATACGTTAGGAACCAGCGGGGCAACCAAACTTTATGAGCAGATACTTGAAGTCTGCCGCATTGCCGCTGAGACCGAAGGGAACACGGCTGTTTTCCCCTCCCACTGGTTAATGCTGCACCGATGGGGCAAATCGCGCAATAAAAAGGAGGTGCAGAAAACCGCAGATGGACACGTAGTTGGATTTATCACAGTTGGTGGTCGAACGAGTTGCTACGTCCCGAGTCTACAGAAAAAAATTAAGTCGAGTAACGATGCAGCAGAGGATGCGAGCGATGAGGCGAATAGAGAGGCGAATGCTGAGGAGGCCGCGAAGGGGACCAACGGCAAAACTAAGCTAGCGCCCTTATCTAAAAAACGCTCTACGCGTACAAATCGCACTGTGAAAGCTGAAATTCCCCAAGAGGTAAGTTCGGAAGCCGTACCCGAGTCAGCGTCACCGAGTAAGCGCATACGCGGGGCCAAGAAGCTCAAAACAGAAATGGACCAGTGACTTTTTGATAAGAGATTGGGGGTGACTCGTGGGAACCCCAACCCCTTGAAGTTCTAATGTATGGCAGAGAACGTATAGAAAGTAGCACACAGAGTTCCCAAAACGTCTTGGGGATGATTTTCCCCGACATTTACCTGTTTTATAAAGTTTAGCCCATGAGCAATCCAACATCAGTGCAGGGCCCTTGAGCCAGTCGCACGGGCTAAAGCCTTCACTTGCATATTTCAGGGCAAGGTCAGGCACCAGACTACCCCGCGCCGGAAGAACTCTTAAGTGCAAGGTTTATCCGGCCATTTTTCACTGTTTCTCGCGTCTGACAAACTCATTCGAGATCTTGCCCTGCGTTGAGTCATAGCCAACATGCGCAGATCGAGGATACAACAGGCGGCTAGTGTAGCTGCCCGCAGAACCCAGCTAACGCGAGAGCCGTTTGTGGATATTCCTCAAGAGGGTCGTATCTTACTCAACAACGCTGCACTGAACAAAGGATCGGCGTTTTCTACAGATGAGAGGAACAAGTTTAAGCTGCGCGGACTGTTGCCTACCAAAGTCAACACTCTAGAGGTCCAGGTGGCCCGCGCCTACCAGCAGCTACAAAGCTACCCAACCGACCTGCTGAAAAATCAATTCTGCGAGTCGCTGAAGATCCAAAACGATGTCCTGTTTTACTCGCTACTTAAGACCCATCTCAAGGAGATGATGTCAATTGTCTACACGCCTACGCAGGGTGACGCCATCGCCAACTACTCACAACTTTTTCGCAAGCCCTCAGGGTGCTTCTTAGATATCAATGAGCCGGACGACATCGCGGATCGGCTGGCCCATTTTGGCGATGCCGAGGACATTGATTACATAGTTGTCACCGATGCGGAAGGCATTCTCGGAATCGGCGACCAAGGTGTCGGCGGGATTGGCATTTCGATTTCGAAGCTGGCCTTGATGACTGCTTGTGGCGGTGTGCATCCGAACCGGGTGATTCCGGTTGTTTTGGACTGCGGCACCGATAACGAGCGACTGCTTGCTGATCCTTTGTACATGGGCAATGCTCATCGCCGCATCCGTGGCCGCCCTTACGATAAGTTTGTCGACAACTTCATACAGGTTGTTAAGAAGAACTACCCAGACGCTGTTCTTCATTTCGAGGATTTCGGAAACGAAAACGGGCACAAGCTTCTGGCCCGGTACCAAAATGAGCTGCCATGCTTCAACGACGATATCCAGGGCACTGGGGCGGTGACTATGAGCGCTCTCAAAGGTGCTCTGCACAGCACAAATCGCAGTTTGAAGGACTCCCGCATCCTGATCTACGGAGCTGGCAGTGCCGGTGTGGGCATTGCGAAACAGCTGGTCGATAATTTGACGACTCAAGGGGTGCCTGACGAGCAGACACGGAACAATGTCTACCTTGTTGATCGCAATGGTATCATTACTAGTGACCTCGAGCTCAACACGCAAATGAACGACCATCAGGCGCAGTTTGCGAAGGATCCCAAGCAGTTTGCTGAGATCAATCGCAAGTCCCTATTGGAGATTGTAAGCACTGTCAAGCCGCATGTGCTTATTGGCTGCTCGACGCAGCGCGGAGCCTTCACGGAAGATGTCGTTAAAGAAATGCAGAAGCACGTAGACCTGCCGGTGATTTTCCCCCTTTCTAATCCGACTCGTCTTCATGAAGCCACTCCAAAAGATCTGATCGACTGGACCAATGGAAAGGTCTTGGTGGCCACTGGCTCGCCCTTCAAGCCTGTAAATGGTCGCCGGATCTCTGAGAATAACAACTGCTTTATATTCCCGGGAATTGGCCTGGGCGCAGTACTCTCGCGCGCGTCTCGTATCACCAAGGGCATGATCGCCGCTGCGGTAGACCAGTTGGCCTCTTTGTCGCCGATCCTTAAGGATCCGAATGGACCCCTTCTTCCGGATATCTCTGAGATCGGAGATATATCAGCTCGCATTGCTACTTCGGTGGTTCTCGCCGCCAAACACGAAGGCCTGGCCCAAGTCGAGGAACACTACAGTACCACCAGCTTAGAAAAAGTGTCCATTCCGGACACTTGGGACGAGTGTTACGAATGGGTAAAGGAGCAAATGTGGGTACCGGAGTACCGATGCTACCGTCGTGCTAAAAACTATGTGCATATGGGATAGAACCCTAGCGGTCAATTTTTATAAATAGGAACTATGGTGTGATAGGCCTCCTGAGTAGGAACCACTGGCTCCTGCATCAATACAATCCACGCCATATCTTTCACGTTAGACCCAATGTCACCGGTGGTAAGTTTTTCTAATAAAAGTGGGAACTCTCTGCGTAGAAGTGCTGGTCTAACCGTGTTCAAAATGGATTCCATTGTGACAAGCGACACATCAGGCAGAGCATCGAAAGTCGCACTAAGAAAATTAATGAGCGCATCCTGAGATTTCCTTTCATTCGAGAAACGCGGCCAGCGCCGCGTAAATAATGGGCCAAACGCTGGCAACAATTTTGGCCATAATTCATCAACTCTAGTAGACACAAAATCTTTAGCATGTGAAGCGATAGCGCTGAGGCAGTCGAAGCCTGCTTCGACAACGAAAATCTCTGGGTCAAATACCCTTGATATCGCCTCAGGCCACGTCTTGTGGACCAAGGGGAGGAAGTCCTCCTTGCTGAGAGCCAGGTATGGTGTCAACTTGGTGAAGAGTGACAGCACAGAGAGCCGGATCTCTGGAGAGTCATGTGTCATAAGCTTGTCACAGTATTTGGCAATTTGGGCCACCGTAGCATATACTGGTTTCGCAATTGGAAGGTTCCAATCCTCAACAGCTTGCTCGGCCATATCTTTCAATTCTTCATCGTCGCTATCACTCATATTGCTTCGCTGGTCGTCGCTAGGCTCTTCGTCATTGCTGTCAGGAACTTCATCAATGTCCAACTCTCTTATCCGTTCTGAGGCCAGCTGATCGAGATCTAATTGTTCATCAGTCAAAGAGGGATCTACTACGGGTTGATGAGCCAGCTCCGCGATAAGATCGTCAAAAGTTTGAATAAAGGTGTTCCCAGCTGATGGTGATGGCGATGGCTGGTCAATCTCCTTTAGGCCGTTGCTGCTAAACGACTTTTCAATAACGTGTATGAGCGCCGAGAAGACGGAAAGAATACCCTTGGTAAGGTTCGAATAGCCATGATAATAGTCGAGCAAAACGAAAAGGGAAGTAAACAAATCACCGAGATAGGGAATGATATCAGACCCACTGATATAGATCAACGAAGCGAGTACAGCCGGCGTTCCAGGGGTGAAGTTCATCGTGTTCAACTGTGTGGAGATCCCATCGACCAAATAGTCCTTATTGTCTAAAGCAAGAGCTGCTGGAGAGTTGTAGCCACAAGCATACGAGATCTTTGCAATAGCATATTGGGCCTGCGTCCGGATAGATATGCTTTCCGAGTCTCCAAGCATAGAGAACATGGGATGAATGATATCTACAAGGTTGTCGGCAAATGCATCACCTTGATTCAAAGCGACCTCACCTATAACATAGCAGCATAATGCGGTGTGTGCAGCTCTCGCAGGACTCCCGTTTCCCGTGGCCGAGCTTTGCACATCCATAGAGGCCGCAATATCTTCGAAGCAATACGCCACAACGTCGTACAAATCACTATTTTTCGGAGCATTCCGGACAATCGCTGCTGCACACCACAGTACAAGCGTGCCATCTAGCGATCCTTGACCGCGTACTTTCAAGGACACTAGCCTGTCATTGAGCCTACCAAGTAACTCTAGACCATTTGTCCGGCTTAGCTCCGCTATCACATCGTAAATCATGTCTTGGGTGTCGTTCGACAGCGGGAGGGCGAGACCCAGGTCCGAAAGCCTGATCATACGATTCGGGGAACCTTGATAACTAGCCACCGATGTCACTAAGGATCCCAACGGAGGAGAAATTAGCGAAGTTTTGGCAACAGTGAGAGGCATGGATGTCACAATGGAGTCTAGAACTGCATGATGGGCTTCGAGGGTGCTTACAATAGTCACAGACTTTTTGAGAGACTTCAACAGCGACAGCGGCTTAGCTTCATCTGGGCTTTGGATTATAGAAGGCAAAGACTCCGTTTGCTTTGCAACCTCACCCTCAAGCAACTTCGGCACACCCTCGGAGTGCCGCAAGAAAGCATCTGCCATATTATTGATCTCAATGTTGATAGATTGCGACGCACAAAGAACAATCATTTCCAGCAGCAGCTCAATGCAAGCTCCCTCGTTTTGCTTGAATGTGCTGAAACACTGGGAATACAGCACCGACGCGAACTGAAAGAGGCTTGCTATCAGTTCAGGGTGGGTAGTCTGGTTGGTCTCAACTGACACCAACAAACTCTTCACGATTTGGATAGTCTGAGCGAGCGGCTCTGCAGTCGATTCGAGCCATTGCGAAGTACGGACTCTTGACGGGTCACCACTTGAGAAAGTTCTATCACCGAGGCATCCAACGAGGAGTGTTCTCAAGCACTCCAAGGCGACCATTTTAGCCGAATAGTGTTTTTTATTGGACGGGGCCAGGAATTTAGCCAGTTTGGAAGTGACACGCGGCAGGATCAGGGCGCGATGGTCCGGGTTCACAACAACCTCCTGCAGGAGGGTTGTTAGCGCCCGAATAGCTTGCCTCTGGGACTCCACATCAGACGTATCATACTGGATCCCAGCTAGCAGAATGGCAATTATGTGCGCCATTGTGGGAGCGCGCCCCAGCTCGGGTCCAAACCCTCCGGAGGCCGCCGATTGGAAAATAGCGCCCAGACATTCAAATCCAGCAGCGTGCAAGCTAGATGGCCGCTTAAAGAATGCCTGACCGGGATTCAACGGGTTTTCTTGCGCTGAACTCGGCGGCTCGGGGCTGATCAAATAAGTCACAACCGCCGTGAGCTGTTGGGCCTGATGGAGAGTGAACACGCCCTTGGGCCGCCATGCCACAGATACCAGGATTGTCAGGATGCGAAGCACGAGCTCTGTTGGATATAGGCCGAGCTCGGATTGCTGGAGTAAGCTGTGAATCGGGAAGTAAACATACTCCGCCACACTCGCGGTTATGGATGTAGTGGGGACCGACTTGAGGATCTCCAGGACCCGCTCCAGCCGGGCAACAAGCTCTTTGGAAGTGGAACGGAAGTCTCTGGGGGCCACGAGGGCCTCGCGAGCCAGCGCGAGGCTTGCCGCCTTCAGGGCCTCCATCCGTCAATCCAGTCGGCGAGGTGGTATAAATACAGGGGCAAGGGCAGGTTTGGCGCCAGCATTTGTGGCTCTGAAATAAAAGGCCAGAGAACACGAGGGGAGTAAGAGAATGCTAAATATTATTTTATGTACAGAAAGCCTGGTGCCGATTAGAAGCGTAGAATGGGTTTGCTCGCCCAGGCAGATTGGAAGCGCGCGCGGAAGCGGTTCAGCTCCTCCAACCGCTTTTCATCCTGCCCGGTCCAAAGCGGCAGGCCATACTCAGTGGCACTTAGCCCGCTCGAGCTCTCGACTGCGTCACGGTAAACTTTCGCCAGGATCTCGGTGGTGCCAAGGTTGGGTGGGATGGCGTTGATTGCGATCTCCGACGCTAGGTTTACTACCGCGTACAGATCGCGGTACGTATGCCACCGAAGGGCAATAATCAGGTTGTATACATCCGCGGAGCACGATTCGGCAAAGTATTCGATGCTATGCCGTTTCGACAGCTCGAAGATATGGAGCGCTCCGACGGGGTCATGCAGATCATCGATGAGAGTGGCAATGCATTTCTCCAGAACGTAGGAAACAGTCTCGGGGCCTAATTCTGGGGCATCAGCAGCGATCAGTACGTTGTCTTCGGAAAGCGTGTTCGATTCGTTGAACCGCGTTACGATGTCCTCGTAGTAGGCTATGAGGTCTCTGTTCGTTTCGAGGGTTTCGATGCGGGCAAACACTTCAGCTAAGGCGGCAGTCGCGCGCTCTCTTTTCTTCATTGCCTCGGCGTTGGTAGAAGCAACGCTCTTTGAAGAACCGGCGATCCCGTCAAGAAGCGAGGCTATACTGGGAGAGACTGACGACTGTTTTTCCTCCCCAGGAGATTCGAAAAGCGACAAAATTGAGCTCGAAAGCGATCCATCTTTGTTTCCCAGAACGGTGTCCATTTGGCTTGACCGGCGGCTCGGGCTTGAAAGTACATTTCCCAACACCTCCTTGAAAATCATCTCCTCACGCTGCTCGTTCCGGGTCTGAGCCGAATCACTGAAACGCTCTTCATTGAACCCGGTATCTGGCTGCTCTAAGTGCGACCAGTCGAGCGCATCAATGTCGATATCGGAGGACGCTTCCGAGTCTTCAGCGAGTTTTTGATTCAGAATCGCGAACGGATCCAATTCTTCTTGAGATGGTTTACTCTCATGCTGCGAGGAGTACAGCCTGGAAGTACTTGAGGTAAGTCTCCTTGCATGGGCGGCTTGCCGGAGAAGGCTTCGCACCAGCATGCTGGTGTCTTAAATTTCGAGCTGAGCGAGCGAAAAGGCTAACAGAGTGAAACGTATCGCGTAGTGAGGGTGTGAACAATTCACAGCGAGGAGTGGACGGCGTTTTGCGTTAATTGCCGTGCCAATTGTTCAAAGCATCTGATCCCTGAATTCAACTCTCGAGTAGTGTCCGATGTCGCAAGTTCGATGTTTTCCAAGAGCTGGGGCTCCACACAGGTCCTTGGCCACACCACCACACCCCACGCGGCCCACCGCGATTAGGGTACTTCTCTGCCCAAGTGTGCTGCTCGTGGATCGGGGAGTCGTTGGCAGATGTCTGCGGAGCTCGTGCATACGTACGAGTGGGATACACCCGATACCCAGCTGTTTCTTGGGCTCGGACTCGGCCGTGATGAGGTGTTTCTATATGAGTATCGGTACGGGAACGCAGGAACTCGTGTGTACGACTTCGATGTAGGCGATGTTGTGCGGTGCCTCGATTACAGTCGTGCGCACAAGTCGGTTGTGGGCTTCGGCCTCGGGTCCGGCACAGTTCATGTGCGTGAAATGAGCGATGCTTCCACTGGACTGGCCTTCAAGCAGCGCGTGTCTCGAAAGTGCAACACGCTTTCATTCAGCTCGGCGGGGCTCGTTGCCGCGGGCTTCGAGAAGGCGCGCGGGTCCGATTCCGTCATGCTTTGGGACCTCGCCGCCGGTGACACGGTGGCTGAGCCGATGATGTCGGTGTTCACCAATGAGTTCATATCGTCAATTGCGTTTGTGCCCTCGCAGCCCACGACACTGCTATGCGGCGGCGCGAAGCTGATCAGAGAGGTAGACACGCGAACCGCCAGCGCTGTAAATGCCGTTGCTACAAACTTTGCCATGGGTCTGACGTTCAATCACTTGGACGACCGCATTTTCGCAGCCTATGGCGAGGCCGGAACGCTTGCGCTGTGGGACCGCCGTATGCTGACCGGCGCCACCAACTCTGCACGCGACCCCTCGCTATCGATTCCGAGCGTTTTCAAGCACTCCCTGAAGTCTGAGCCGAGGTGCGTGCGGTTCTCCCCAAGTAGCATTAACGAGGTCAGCGTTCTACACGAGGGCTCGGTAATACGCCGGTGGCAGACGTCGCGGATCCCCGACACGTCTCATCGCAAGACTCAGACCAGCCACCTGTCAATGGAGCTGCACGGTGGTGCCAATGGTGAGACCGAGGGCAAGAAGCAGATCGAGGATGAAAGCGTGCTCGATGCGCTGTTTGTGGACAAGGTGTTCGACGTCAAAACCGAGGTCGACAAGGTCGTCTCGTTCGACTATGCGCCACACTCGCGGACTGGTGCGCCAGAGGTTGTATGCATCCGCCAGTCCGGTTCGGTGTTCCGCATGCCGATAACAGAGCCGCCGGTGGATCTGCACTTTGACTCGTTCAATGGCTTCGACATGCTGGTTGCATGCAATGAGATCGTGGAGCTAGACGCGGCAGTCTCGCTCCAGGGCCGCGTTTCCTCTGTGCTCCCTACCGGCGAGTGGCTCGTTAACAGAACAACCAGCTCGCCCATGCTGGTGCAGTCTCCACAGGTGGCTCGTAAATCGAGCGTCGATGATCCTGACACTGCGCTGGGGCGGACTCTGACGGGCACTACTTCTGCTTCTGAGCGAGAAGGCGACGACGATGGGAGCGACGACGATGGGAGCGACGACGAGGAAGACGAGGCGAATGCTGATAACCCTGATTCTGAGGAGGAGAATGCTCGCCTTGGCTCCGACGATACATCCCGGTTCGGGGAAGACGAACTGAGTGTCAGTCGAGTCTTGTATAACGACATCACCAGTGTTATTAGGCGGCGAGCGCTCGCTGGCTATGGTCTTGACCCGGTGCACAATATCGACATCATTAAGAAGTCATCAATGAACCAGCCCTCGTCGGCCTCCTCAGGTCTCCTTGCTGCGTGGCGCTGGATCCACCTCCACCAATCGTCGAAGGATAAAGAGTATCTGCAAACAACAAACGTTGATCTTACTTACTTGGGAGTACAGAGTGCATGGGATGGCCTATCAGAAGAAGCCCTCAAGCAGCGCCTCTCAGCCGACGTCAAGATGTCTCACAAAGTCATCGACGATGCCGTCCGACGGGCAATCAGCCGGGCGCCAAACTCGGTTTACGTCAGTGTCCAGGGAGAAGACGACGTGTATCGCCAGATGTGTCTTCGGCTCAGTGGCTGGGATTTCGGACTCCAAGAGCTCGAGACCAAGCTGGAAAAGCTCGAATCACAGGGCCAGTTTGAGAAGGCTGCTGGCTGGGCGGTGTTTCATAACAATGTTGAGCGCGCAGTCGAGAGTCTGGCAAAGTCGCGCAAACGGAACTTGAGGTTGATGTCTTCGGCGGTGGCGGGCTACCTTGTATACAAAGACGTACCCACCAACAACGTCTGGCGTGAGCAGAGCCGCAGGCTCTCGTCGGAGATGTCAGTACCGTATCTACGAGCAATCTTTGCTTACATTGCCGACGGGTCGTGGCTCGATGTACTGGACGACGGCTCGCTCCCCCTAACCGAGCGACTGGGCATTGCGCTCCGGTTTCTACCCCAAAAAGAAGTCGGCGCCTATCTTACCAGACTCACAACCCGCGCGATAGCAAACGGCGATCTCGAGGGCATTATTCTCACGGGTTTCACGCCCAAAATTTTGGACCTGCTGCAGTCGTATCTCGATCGCACCAGCGATATCCAAACAGTGTGCTTAATTGTCTCCTTCGGCTGGCCCCGCTTCTTGGACGATGAACGCATTCCGCAATGGATATCTGAGTACCGACGGCTTCTCAACTCGTGGCGGTATTTCTCCCAAAGAGCGCGCTTCGATGTGGGCCGCAACAAGCTCTCTCTTGCTGGGCTGCAGCAGCCGGCCAAGCCGGCCGTGCCGCACCAAGTATTTCTGAAATGCTCGAATTGTAAGAACTTGATTGGCCGGTCTTCGGCTCAGGAGGCTACGCGCGGCACTCGGTCTAAAGGCGCAAAACACGGCAGCGCCAAGTGGACCTGGAACCGCTGTCCAACCTGCAACTTTCCTCTTCCGCCATGCGGGGTGTGCGGACTCCCCCTTGGACCGCACATTGGGGCCGAAGCTGAGTCTGAGCGATGGCCTGTGTTTTGCCTTAGGTGCAACCACGGATCGCACTCGCTACATGCGCGGCAATGGTTTGAAAAATACGAAATATGCCCTGTCCCCACGTGTAAATGTTTGTGTGGTAGATCTCTGAGGAGACACAGTGGCGCTTGACTTTATTTAATAATGGATTTTACAGTATTGAGGTCGTTTTAGAGGTCGTGCTTCACACGGCACGCCAGCAGTTAGATATTTTTATACGCTTGTTTGAGGCTTGTGGCGCTGTAAATCACGTGCTGAACCGGGGCGACAGAAACCAAAGTCACATGGACCCGTTGGCCAGCTAGCCTGAGCGGGTGGGCATTTCGGGAGAGCGTGCCTCGAGTAACACGTAACTGGAGGCAACTCGCTGCTGCGGTTCGCTCGAACAAACACAGATGTTTAAGAAGAGCAGCGAGCTGTCTGCGTCCATTGAGCAGGACTTCCGCCCCGATCTGATTGACCAGTTTGGTTTCTCCGGCGAGATCACTGCGTTGGGCTACGACCCGGTGCAGTCGCTGTTCGCGGTGGGCACAAACAACGGCCTGGTGCACGTAATGGGCGCCGGCGATATCCGCTGCGTACTCGATCCCGGCCCGCAGAAGAAGAACTCGGCCTACGTGCCCCCACCAATTGTGTTCCTGCGCTTTGTTGAGAGCGTGTTTTTGGTAGCTGTTGATGACCGGTCCACAATCATTGTTTGGGCGCTCGACACGCGCGCAGAGTGGGCCCGCTACCAGAGCCCGCTCAGCATCATGAGCATCTGGACTGATCCCGCAATGGATTGGCTCTTTCTCGGTCACCACGGCGGCGAGACCACCGCGTTCGATATAGAGCGGGGCAAGGTTGGCCACCTGCGCATCTCAAACCTCGAGAAGATTGTCAATCCAAAGTTCAACACTGGCTCTGTGCTGAGCTTAAGTCTGCATCCGCGCGACCCGAGCCAGCTGCTCATATGCTACCGAGAAGTTGCGGTGGTGTGGAACCTCTTGAAGAAGGAGATCATTTTCGACCTGCACCATGAGTTCCCAATGACGACTGCCGTGTGGCACCCCAGTGGCAGCCATATCGCAACCGCACATGTCAACGGATTCATTGTGTTTTGGGACGCGCTGAAAGGGGTGAAACTTGGCGCTCGCAACGCATTCCCCGCCAAGAAGGAGGACTTCGACAGCCTTGACCGCGACAATATGCCCGAAGGGCTGGCATGGTGCTGCAAGGAAGATCCCACGGATACCTATATTGTTGCGTGGGGCGGACGCACGATGGCGCTCGCGGAGTTCGGCGTGACGCTCCCAGTGGCAGTCACGTCGTACGAGGCGATGGGCAACTTCTTCAAGTCGGACACCATCAACACGGCAGAGATTCGACTCTCCACGCCGATCTCACAGGTCCAGGTGCTGCCGAAAGCTGGAAACCCGCACTTCCAGGGGTGCTACGACCCATCGCATCTTGTTATCAACGCCGCTGGTCAGCTCATGGTGGTCGCACTGCCCTCGCTGCACATTGTGCCGTTTGACTCGGCAGCGCTCCCGCCAGCGATGTGCTGGCGGTCTAGCCCCATCAGCTCGATTTCAACCGTAGGTATTGCCCGCAACCAGTGGATCGGAATGATGGCCGCTGCGCTGCCCAATACCAAGGTGACGGGCGGCACGTCGGCGAGCCAGCAGATCCGCAAGTTGCAGCTGTCGACAGTCATGTGTATTGGCTGTGCAAACGGCACGGTGAAGTTCTTTGACGGCACGCGGATCGACTCACGAGACTACCGCGTGGTTATGACCACGATCGCAAACATCGACCACGAGCATATGCAAGACAAGGTCGCGCATGTGTCGATGGGCACCGAGGCGGGTGAGCTTGCAGTGAGTGGAGGTTCTGGCAATGTGTATCTCATGACATTCGGCAAGAACAAGCGTGTGCAGACCCCCGGCCCGCCAGCGCCATCGGCAGAGATCGAGAACATCGAGCACCTTGTCAGTCCAGAGCTCCACCAGGGCTTTATCCCTCAATGGCTGATTCGAAGCAGTGTACCCACCACGGCCCTCCGAAATTCGAATGTGGGGTTTGTTGCGATTGCATACGAGAACGGCAGACTTGTGGTTATTGACAAGCGCGGCCCGGCGATCATTCTCGACCACACGATCAAGGGCACTGCGACCTTCATTGACTTCGGAATCATGGCCCTTGGCGCCGATCCATACTCTAGCATCATTATGTCGGTTGGCACTTCGCGTGGCGACGTTTTGGTGTATAGGGTGGTACCGCGCCCAGAGGGAGGCTATCAGGTGTCATCCAGTTCGAAGGACATTACAGTGCTTAGCGTCGCAAAGGAGCCGATCACGCATCTGGCGCACGTCGACACCAAAGAGGGCCGATCAGCACAAGCAGTACCCGACGTTATGGCCCGACTAGCTTCCGGGATTGTCGTGCAAGGAGCTATCCTTGCCACCTCGGTCGACTCAGCGAAGTTCTTCGCTATGACGGGCGCCAAGGGTGGCAAGAAGCTGGGATCAAAGAGCTTCGACACGCCGCTGCTCGGCACGTCGTACACATACCTGCGCTCCGGCACCTCGTCCGCCCTTTCAACCGTTAACACGAAAGGCAAGGTTGGAATCTACGGGCTTCCTGGCTTGGCAACAATGTGCACATACCCCTCGCCCGTGGGCCAGACGGGGTCCGGTGTGACCATCTCGGAGATGGGCGATGCGTTCTTGCCTTATGACGACTTCAACCATGCTGGCCAGATAATCCGGATCTTCGGCACAGACCAATTCCCGAAGGAAGACGAGGTGTACCAGTTGCGTCGCCGCGTTCCTGCTCGGCCAACGATCTCTACTGTGAGTTGGATGTCTGGGCGCCAGTTTGTGAAGCCTGCCGATATTGATCATGTTATGGCTGGGTCTCGCCGTGGCAAGCCGCGGCGGCCGAAGCACCAGCTTGTGGACGATGTGCCTCCCGACGAGCCGCAGTCCGCTGCCCAGAAAACGACCGGCGTTAAAGGGTGGTTTGGCGGGAAGCAAGTCCCGCAGTACTCGCATCCACACCTTCAGCACCATGCGCCAGTGAAGACCTGGGGCCAAACGTTCAACGACTACTATGAGTCGGCCGAGAGCACCGTGAACGATGCCCTTGATGACGCCATGGAGTCTATTACCGCCCAAAAGAAAGAGACGTCGAACTCAGTGGTTAAAGGGATGATTGGTCGCAAGTTGGGGTTCTAGGCTAGGATTGTAAATACACGGAGCTTCATGTAGTTATGTAGACAAACATTATTGCCCAAAAATGCATTGGAGTGCCTGTTATAGTCTCGGTTCCAATTATCAACGTGAGCAAAGCAAAGAAAACAGCATCGAATACGGCTTCAAATACGGCTTCATGAAGCCAGGCTTGTGTACCGATTCTGCAATAATGACAAAGCCACCACCACCTTCACGCTGGTGGATGGAATTTTTCAAACGGTTATTGCCTGGGTCCCGAGAAACAATGGCAGAATCACTGAAGAGAGCTGCTGAATCCGAAGCAGCAGGATCAGAAGCCAAGAAGGCTCGGCTGCCGAAGCGCAAAGTTGCTGTACAGATTGGCTACTGTGGCACCGGGTACCATGGCATGCAGCTGAACCCGCCCAACAAAACGATTGAGGGGGATCTCTTTGCTGCCATGGTCGCAGCTGGAGCGATCAGCCAAGATAATGCAGATGATCCCAAAAAGAGCTCGTTCATTCGCGCGGCGCGGACTGACAAGGGAGTGCATGCCGCAGGGAACCTTGTGTCGCTCAAAATGATCATCGAGGACCCGGACATCGTGCGTAAGATTAACGACAATTTACCCGAGCAGATCCGCGTGTGGGGCTTCTCGCGCACAAACCGGGCGTTTGAGTGCCGGCGGGCGTGCTCATCGCGGATATATGAGTACATTCTTCCTACATACACGCTGATGAGCCCGAGCGCGACGACGCTGCTTGGCAAGCGAATGGAGGAGGCCGGCCGCGCTACCGCCGATGACAGCGTGCTTGCGAAGGAGGCATCGACGTTCTGGGGTGCGGTTGCCACAGAGCTCGCAGAGAAGGGCCTTACTGGAGATGTTGTGGAACGGCTGAGAGCCGAGAGCATAGACGAGGCTGACAGCGAAGACAAAGATGCTGTGAAGGCTATCAAGGCGGCAGAGAACAAGCACCGTCGCGCCTACCGTGCAGATCCCCAGCGCATTGAGAAATTCCGGGAGACGCTGCGCCAGTACGTTGGCGTGAACAACTTTCACAACTTTACGGTGGGCAAAACTCCAAAAGACCCGAGCTCGATTCGGATCATGCGCTCTCTTGACGTGTCCGATCCATTTGTGATCAACGGGACCGAGTGGGTCTCGGTCAAGATCCACGGGCAGTCATTCATGCTGCATCAGATCCGCAAGATGATTGCGATGGCGGTACTTGTTGTGCGCACAAACTCGTCGCCTGATAAAGTCAAGGCGCTGTTTGCGCCGGATAAGATCTCGATTCCGAAGGCCCCCGCCCTAGGCCTGCTGCTCGAGCGCCCGATGTACGATGCCTACAACCAGCGGCTGGGCAAGCTTGGCCTCGAAGCAATCACATTCGATCCGTACAATGCGGAGATCGACGCATTCAAGCAGAAGTTTGTGTACGACCGGATCTATGCGCAGGAGGCGCAGGAGAACGAGTTTCACTCGTTTTTCGGCTACATGGATACCTACCGCGTACAAGGCCTGCTTGACTTCTTGCTAGACATCAAGACGGAGCCGGTGAAGGATGTGCCTGCTGCTGCCGACGGAGAGTCAGAGAGCGAAGCGAACAATGAGGATAATGAGGGTTGACTCTGGGAGTAATAATGAGGACTGGCAAAAGCTAGCTAACCGCATTAAGGCGCGCTAATTTGGGCGCCTAAAGTACATATTAGAAGTTAGCTAGCTTGACCGTCTTGTTAGCCGTTGACCACCACTAAGTGCGTCCCATGCCCCAGGGCTTAAGCAGAAGATTTATAATTATTCACCACCACGCGGCTCCAACCCAGCACCTTTTATAACGCACCTATCAAAAGGGTGTGAAGGTATGCGGACAGAAACCTGGTCCATTAGCATATCCACCCAGACCATCCCCCAGCTCGGCCGGCTTTTTTTTCTTCAAAATAACTACTGCCTCGCAATCACCCGTGGCGCAGGTGCGTCCCTCGGGCTGTGAAGAGCCGCCTGCGGCAGAGCTCGATGAGATCGACTACGAAGGACTGCCCGCGAACACGCCGCTCGGCCTCAGCATGGCCGCGGGCGCCATCGCAGGCATCATGGAGCACACCGTGATGTACCCCGTCGATGCGATCAAGACCCGCATGCAGGTGGCTGGTGCCTCAGCCGTGTACAGAGGGATATTTAGCTCGATCAACACCGTGTGCTCGACCGAAGGCGCGCTGGCGCTATGGCGCGGCATGGGATCTGTGATCCTGGGTGCAGGCCCCGCCCATGCCGTCTATTTCGGCGTCTACGAGACGGTCACCAATATTGGCCAGAAAGACGGCCACAACTGCCGGCCGTCGCCAACAGTGAGTGCAGCCGCAGGCGTGGCCGCGACCGTCTCCAGCGACGCTCTCATGACACCGTTTGATGTGATCAAGCAGCGCATGCAGGTCCGCAACGGCGACAAGAGCATGCTGCGCACCGCCATCAATGTTTACCGCGCGGAGGGATTTGGCGCGTTCTATATTTCGTACCCGATCACGCTGCTGATGAACGTGCCATTCGCTGCCGTCAACTTCGCCGTTTACGACTCGGTCTCGCACTTTCTCAATCCGCAGCGCCACAATGACCCGCTAGTGCACTGTATCAGCGGCGGCCTCGCCGGTGGAAGCGCGGCCGCGGTCAGCACGCCGTTCGACGTCGTCAAAACGCTGCTCCAAACCCGCGGCGTGACGTCGGACGAGCGCGCACGCGCACTCAAGTCTGTGCGCAATGCGTTTGTGTACGTGTACCAAACAAACGGGCTCCGCGGGTTCACTCGAGGAATCCAGCCCCGCGTGCTTGCTTTTGTGCCGGCTACGGCCGTGTCATGGACCGTGTATGAGATGGCGAAACATTACATCAACCAGTCGGCGCCGATAATCGCCTAATGAAATGCCCCCCCAGTAATGATCTTAGAACAAGGAAGCCTTAACGATTTGAATTAACGTAGAGTTACATAAATATATAGATAATGTGTGAATGCCGTACCGCTTATGCCCTCGCAATGTCCTGCACTGGAGAGATAAGTAAGTTTGCTCAGTAGACCGTCGCTCCAGGAATCATCACTAACTCCTCCTCCGATTCGTACTCGCTGCCGGATTCGCTGTCTGCTGTTTCGAGCTCTCCACTGCCAATCACCAGTACTTTTGGCTCTGCGCCCTCTTTAGTCTCGGTAGGCTCCTCGCTGTTATTGTTTGTGCTTGGGTTCTCTTCGCTGCCGGATCTTTCTTCTAGCTCAGCTTCTAGCTCATCGTCGCTATAGCGGTGCTTCTTGCCGTCCCAGTTTGCAACAGACTCGCCGTTCTCCACTCGCTTCAGGATGTCCGACTCGGCAGCTTTGATGCTGGCAAAGTCTGTGCACTTCGAGTATATCTTCAGCAGGTCTGCATTGAGCTCTAGAAACGCATGGCCCCAAGAAAACTTGCTCATCAGCTCGTCAGCCCAATCATAGTGGCCGGTAATGGCAAAGCATGCTGCAACCGCCTCAACGCAGTTGAGCCGCCATGGCTTGCCGAAATTCGTTTGGTTTGCAGCGTACAAAAAGGGCAGGAGGCGGAGATGCTTGCCGCCAATCTTGCCAAACGGGATCTCGTCGATGCGCGCCCAGGAGCACTCGACCACCGCAACACCGAACTGCTCTACAATCTCCGCATCGTCGGGGCAAACCGGTTCCTTGCCATTGGGACTGACCGAGAGGCCCTTGAACTTTTGGCCTATGCGCAGCGCACGCATGATCCCCAGCCGCTCGAGCTTTTTACCGCTGCACCGCTTCGGGTCGCAGTGCTTGAAATCCCACATCGCCACTTTGGCTGGGAAGTCTGATTTTGGCCGGTACTTCTCCTCTTGCCGACGATTATATCCCATGAAGTAGACTGGCCGGCTTGCGTTGCGCAATTCTTAACGAGTGAGATCCCACCAGCGGATGATAGTGGCCGCGTGAAAAATCGCTGCTAACCGCTACCGCAGAGTTTCGGCCGAACCCTTGCCTGGAAGGTCCTTCGCAACTGGTGACCGACCATGTATAGACCGCTCGGTAACCTTACCCGCCGCGCCAGATGGCGCTGGTCATGTGAGCATCGCCAGCGATTGACGTGGGTTGAGCCTGCTAACCGGCCCGGTTTTGGTCGTTGCGAGGAGCGAGCGGCAGGCTCGGATATCATGCTGCCACACCCTATTCTCAACGCCTTGTTTAATGAGAAGGCCGTGGTTCCTAGCAACCAGCTCCAAAACGCGCGTTCCCAGTTATACAGCGCGCGGCTCGAGCCTCATATTGTCATCATTCTTCCGCCAATTGCGCTGCTCACACAGTACGTAGACAGCGAGACGTTCTATCATGACTCGTATCTTCTATCGCATGTGGCACTGGTGGACTGGGAGCAGCCGCAAAACCCGTTGCTAACGCTCAATGGAGGCAATTGGTCACTCAACATCGCAGACAACAAAGTCGTGCCCATGCAGGGCTTCCCGCCGATCACTAGCTCCACGATAAATATTGCTAGCGCGCGATTATGGAGCCCTGCCTTCAGCCAGCTTCGATTCAATGCCACCTTTTTTGTTCTTGAGACAGATGGCCTGCTCTTGGCAAACGACACGCCACGGCGATTCAGCATGTTCGGGTCGGTTGGTATCAGCGCTCCAGTTCCCGAGCATGCACGAACGTGGACACGGCAGCCACCTTCGAAGAGCCTTGTTGCATCTGCTGAGCATGCAGCGCAAGCTGAACTTGCACTTGCGGCTAAGCTTTCTGCTAGAAAAGAGAGGAAGACCAAGAACCCTGCCGCCGAGCTTGGTCGCTCAAAGTCGCAGCGTGAGCAAAATATGGCGAAAGTTGATTACAGTCTCGCCTGTTTACAGCAGGATGTTGCGTCGGCACATGAATTGGCCGAGCGCTATCACAGCGTCTTGCAGATCACGCAGCAGACAATGATTGACGCAGGTGCAGAGCTTTCTGAGCCGGATAGCGAGAAACCCGGAGAAATGGGAGCCCAGCTGTTCACCAGCCGGGCTTTATATGCGTATGCGGAGACCCGCCTGGCTAGGTACATTTTCGACAAGCTGGACACTCTGATGGCTGCCGAGAAGCCAGATCTCGCCCCATTCACACAGGTGCAGGCCGACCTGAAGAATCTCGATCTCAGTCAAATGGATGTGCCAGGGCTGGACTCTGTTAGCATTGATGTGTATGAGCGTGCCGTTGCAAACGCAGCCGAGACATTGAGCAGCCTGAGCGCGGCACGAGACTCAGACACGATCATTGATATCATTTTGCGGTCGCTGAACGAGCTCGCGGACCCAGCTCTTGGGACTGTGTCTGCAGATACTCTGCTGGGCCTGTTCATGCTGAGCGTTTTGCGCACCTCAGCAGACGCGGCAGCAGTCCTTGAAAGAGATCTTTATTTCGTTTCTTATTTCTCATTTTTGGCGTCTGACCGCAGCAACTTGCAAGCGGGCCGCTTGGCGTATGCGCTAATGGTTGTGGAGAGCGTTATCATACAGCTTAGAATGGATCATAAGCGATTATCGGCCCTCTCTGAGCTCAATTCCCACGCCTGGAGAGCGGTAGATACCGGTAATACCAGCGCGATCGATGAAGTTTTCGCTGCCGATCCGCGCGCCCTCCTGAGTCGCAGACACGGCACATCTCTTCTCGCGCTTGCTTTGGAGCAAGAACAGCGACAAGGCAATGGCGACAAAGCGCAATCGGCATCATCTATGCTTGCGTACCTTGTGACAACATTCCCCTCTGTGTTTACCCGCAAATTTGTACTTCGCGACAGAACCATCGACGGCCAAACCTTGCTGATGCTGGCGCTCCATAGCAGTACTGCAACCTCAACATTGCTGGACATCGTTGGAAACAGCCCTGAGTACTTTGCCCTCAGGGATGTAAGAGGCTATACTGTTGCTCATAAACTATGTGAGCCCTCCATTTCTCTCGTTGTGGATAGAGTCGGGCACCTCTTGAGCTGGACTCAGAAGGACGCCGAAACGGGGCTCACGCCCATCCTATCTGTGGCTAGTCGCGGGCTGCTCTCATACGTCTTGAAATACTGTGACAATTTTTACGATCACTTGGACCCTTTGAACAACAGCCTGTTGCACTTCGCAGTCCAGCACGACAACGACGTGCTTTTGGAGCTGCTGCAGATACCGTCTTGTGACGTCAATTGGCCAAATAAAGCTGGACGCACACCACTTATGGTGGCGGTACTGGAGTCCTCGATTGAGCTGCTTCTCCAGGCCGGTGCAGACGTCTGGTATTTTGATCGCGGCGACACGCAGCACACCAGCAGCCCTGCGTTGCGCCGAAGCCTGGGTGCCCTCAATAGTAGTGATGTGTTCATCCAGAACACAAGCCGCCCAGATGAGCGACTCCTATTCAAGCCTGCTTCCCAATTGGTCGGCGTTCGACGGTACGATGACTTTCAAATGGTGATTGCAAAGTTAAAATCTTTGTATCAGAACTCGTGGTTTCCGCGTTTGGAGTGGCTCTACGTCAATCTGATGGATTCTGGCATAGGGCATCTGTTCTACGGTGCCCTGGTGTGGGATGATGGGTACAGAATTGGCTACTGGCTGAGACTTCTCCGTCACCACGAGACCTTTCGAGAGTCGCCTCCAGTAGCGGAATTCCTCAGTGTCGACAATATCAATGGTGGCACCACAGATAACGAGGATGAGAAACTTGCTGTAAGTGGCGGCAACTACACTGCTAAGTCCAGCTCCCTCGGTCATGAAGAGCTCACGTCCATCTCCTCCTTCTGCCGATTTAGCATCGAGCAGTTCAATAAACTGGAAGCGGCTCTGCGGGAGTTCGGCCATGGCTATCTTGCCATGCATGAATTGCAGGAGGTCACAACAGCCGCCGTTCTCCATTCCCGGCGACAGCTGCACCAGCTGGATTCTCTTCTTCAGTACAAGTGCAGTTCAAGTCTGCAGCTGGAGCAGGCAGCCTCGGCACTGCCTCGAGAGACCCTGGTCGTGATTGATCAGCTAGTTAAGAGCACGCAGGATCTTCAGTACAATCTCGTGCGGCCCATCGCGCTTGTTAAAGAACTGGAAGATGCGAAGGACCAGCTAGTTGAGAGCCGCGCCAAGCTCCAGGCTCGAGCGGGAGTGTCAGGTGGACCGTCTTGGCTGCATCAGCGACAGGAGAGCAAACGCATTGCCGAAATTCAGGAGTTAGAAGATGATGTCTCGACAACGCGGGGCCGGATTGGCGCGTTGGAGCACAGCATCCGCGAAACGCACTACGCTCTAGCATCGGAACTGAGCTCGTTCAACCGGTTTCAAGAGAACGAGATTCTGGACCAGATTCGCAAGAACACCCAGCATCGGCTGCAGGCAGCCCGCGACGAACTGCGCCGGCTCGCATATGGTTACGCCGCGTACCGTGGCGCCCAGTAACAAGGGCCTCGCCATTGAATTGTAAACCTACAGGAAGGACTGTAAAAATATTAAGCTACTTAAAGTTTTTCATCATGTCCTGGACGTCCCCGTCGTTCATCATGTTGCCCAGCTCACTCATGCTCGGCATGTTCCCGCTCCGCAAGCGCTCCTGCATCGATTTGGCCATGGGGCTGTTCATGATGTTCTGCAATGCGTCCGGGTTCGACATCAGACTGCTGGCCATCTGCTGGATCTGCGGGTTGTTCATGAAGCTCGACAGCTGGCTCATGTCAAACCCGCCGGGCCCGCCCGACGCCTGCGCGTTACCCGACTCCGCGGCGCTCGACTCGGCGCTCCGCGGTGCCGCCTCGCCGACATCAGAGCCGCTGGCCCGAGCCTTTGCCTGCTGCTCGGCGTACCGCTTCCTGACGTTCTCGTAGTCGCGCTTCATCGCCTCGGTGGGCGAGTCGCCCTCCGCCTTGAGGCCAAACTCGTAGGCGTCCAGCGAGCCTTTGTAGTCACCCTCGGCCCACAGCGCGAGTCCTAGGCGAGACCATGCTTTCGCGTAGCTGGGATCAATCTCGATCGCCTTGCGTGCATCCTCAACCGATCGGTTGTTCAGGTTAAGGTGCGTGAATGCAGCTGCGCGGTTCGACCAGTACAACGCGTTCAAGGGGTACTTCTCGATCGCCTGGGTGTACAGATCAACCGCGTCTTGGAACTTGCGCGCAGCCATTTGCTTGTTGCCTTGAGCCTTTAGGGCGTCGGCCTCTGCTTTCACCTCATCGCTGTAGACAGCTTGTGTTTCCGTAGGGGCGGAACCAGACTTGGCAGCCGTGGAAGCGGGGGAAGCGGAAGCGGCAGGGGCTGAATCCGATCCTTTCTTGTAAATAGCCAGCAAGTCGTTGGGCTCGCTGTTCTCGGGGACTTTGAAGGTTTCGCGGATGCAGTCAATTGCAAGCTCGATGGATTCCTTTTCGTCTCCCGAGACCTCTCCCTTCGTTATAGACTGCTGAAGGAAGCCGACTATATCCGTCACCAGCTGCTCTTTGCTCATTTTGTGCCACTCCGAACGTTGTCGCTACCGGGACACGTATTCCTGAATTTCAAGCTATTACCCAGCAGGGTGGCGGCAACACGATACTCCTAGCCACGGGGTCCACGCCCACCATCTCGAGCTCTGAGAAACTATTCCGAAAGCCATGGCGGCAAGCTCATATTGCCCGCGAATGTCTTTAAAGTCTTTGCAAGTTTCCAACAATGTTGACGGGCTGTATAATTCACTACATTGGTTCTAGTGGCCTTTGAGGTAAGGTGGAATCAAAATCTCATATTAAAGGGTAGCAGAAGGTGCATTTATTCCCTTGATAGAAAGCATCACAGGCCCTGAGGTCTCTCCAGTGCGGATTTTATACTCACTTCAGCTCATTAACTGGATTTACTACATAAAGCATACTGCAGTAAGTAGGGTTGGGGTTCCGCTAACGCCATATCCGTCCTGTACGCAGCTGTGAAACCTTCTAGACTCAGCGCACTGATGAAAGTAGTTTGGCATATACTGGTGCTGCTTCCAGTGCTTGTATCGTGTTTACCAGTGTCGAATGGACCGAATGCCTTCGTCCACCCCATTGAAGTGTCAGGGAAACACTTCGTCGACTCAGTGACCCAGGAGCGCTTCCTCATAAATGGCATTGATTACCAGCCAGGGGGCGCATCAAGTTACACAAAGGAACGAGACCCACTGAGTGATGAAGATGTGTGCGCGAGAGATATTTATTTGTTCCAGCAGCTGGGAATAAACACTATTCGCGTTTATACTATCAACCCGCAGCTGAACCACGACGCGTGCATGACTATGTTAGCAGCAGCAAATATCTATCTCTTGCTGGACGTGAATTCCCCTTTGGTGGGAGAAAGTATCAACAGGTACGAGCCTTGGACCACATACACGCCTGACTACCTGCGCCATGTCTTCGAAGTTGCCGAACAATTCAGCAGGTACAATAACACCCTGGGCTTCTTTATCGGAAACGAAATAATCAACGACGAGCGCTCGGCCAGTGTGTCACCTCCCTACATTAAGGCTGTGACTCGCGATGTGAAAGATTATATGTACTACAACTGCGTTCGTTTGGTGCCTTTGGGATATTCAGCTGCGGATGATCTACGCTACCGGGAGCAGCTCTCTAACTATCTTCTATGCGGCGAAAGCGAGACGGCGGTTGACTTCTATGGTGTGAACTCGTATCAGTGGTGCGGCCAACAAACAATGAAGTCCTCGGGATACGATGTTCTTATCAAAGACCATTCAGATTTCCAAGCGCCGGTATTTCTGTCTGAATTTGGCTGCAACCAAGTTCTGCCCAGGTCCTTCCAGGAGGTTTCGGCTATCTTCTCGCCGGAAATGACAAGCACATTCAGCGGCGGACTTGTGTATGAGTTTACTCAAGAGAAAAACGAATATGGATTGGTGCGTCTCGACGAGAGCGGGAACGCAATTCTGCTGGACGACTTTGATACGCTTCAGAAGCAGCTTGCAGATGCTAACGCGAAACTTAGACCATCCATGGATGAGAAGCTTTTCTATTCAAACAGAACGACAGTCGTATCTTCCGTGCCTTACCGCCAAGCTCAGAAATGCCTTTCATCCTATCCATATCTGAGCGGCGCAAGGCTTGATATTCCCGAGAGTTTTGGCACGGACATGATCCGCAACGGTGTTCGAGTGGAGAAGGGTAGATATTTGCAATCTATTCTCGACGATATCCCACGAAGCCCATACGAAATCTATGCGAAAGACGGCAAAGCTCTTCGAGATGCTCAGATTACGGTGGTTAACAATTTCAGTGCCAATATCGACCGTCTGCCAGGCCAGGTTCGTGGCGGGTTCCGATACGACGGCGGCTCCAAAACCCCTGACGATACAACGGAGCATGGCTCGAGTAAAAAGCAGCAGGAAAAGACGGAGGACAAGAAATCAAAACATGAAAAAACAAAGCAGGAGACGTCTGGGTCGTCTACTATAAGGCCTTTACCCTCTTTGTGGTACGTTATTCTGGGACTCTTCCAAATCGCTCTGCTCAGCTGACCGCCCTCTACCAGCGACGTCGGTAATTGCCCACACGGCTCCTTTGTATTCATTTTACTCAATCTTTTGAACATAATTAGTTTTCGCTTCAACACATGAAAAGCGATGGAGAAATACAGCCATGCCGCTGCAAAATAGGTACTCGGCAACAGCAGCCTACGGCGAAGGGGCATGCTGCTGACTTATTTGATCTGTTCAAGCTGTGGCACCACCACCACGAGGCGTTGGCAACAAAAGCATTTAAGCCGAATGTTGGTGGACTCAACATCGTTGAGAACGCCTCAGGCATGTGCCTCACCGCGGCTGATTACAGAGTTTCTTCGAGCCAGCCGCAAAGTCTCTGATGATAATGTCCGGAATCGGCTGGGCCAAACTGGCTGCGCCCAAGTACTCAGTGAAGTATACAGCGAATGGGAGAAGCGGGATGCGATTCTTGGCTTCTGCGAAAAAGTGAGCGGCCAATTCGAGTCTGCCCAAACCGCGAGCGGGGACGCCGATTTTGTGCGGCCCATTTCGTGGCTCGTTGAGCACTCGCGCGACCATATCGCATTTCCGTCTACGCCCACCGATCCGCGGATCGACGCGTACACGTCCCGCGATGAAACTGAGGGCGATGTAAGAATGACATCTTTTGACTGGATCCGCACTGAGAAGCTTGCGGAGTCGATTATTCGAGATAGCACGCTCGAGCGCATCAAAGACCGGTGTGGCATAAACTTTCCGACGCCGTATGAGGGACCGTCGTACTGAAACTTGGAAGCAGGCAACGCTTGTAAAAATGAACACACTGTTACTGTACATATTAAATCAACTGAAGTGTTAGCTCGTATTAAGTTACTCTGTCAAGCCTCTATCTTCCGCCTTGCGGAGCTGCTGCTTTCGAAGGTCTCTAGAGCGTTTCGCATCGTCCGAGTGCTTCGAGGCGTTCTGCCCGAAGGTGGATCCGGAATCGTGGTCGTCGCCCGCATCGTGGTCTTTGATTGCCTCGACATGGACGTCTTCTTGCTTGAGCAGCGATTTTATATATGGGTTGTTCGCGAGCTGGGTGTGGAGCCCTGGCCCGAACACCCAGCGCAAGTGCTCAACAACAATCAAGCCCGCCCACGAGGTGATCCCGACACTCTTGCTCACGGCATGCTTGTGATACTGCGAGAGCATTTCTGTGCCCTCGTCATCGCGAGTCTCAGCGCCGGCGCCGTCAGCAGGAGCCTGCAGTTTGGCCTTTCCGAGCCTCAGCACGCTTTTGACCAGTAAGTTTTGGGCCTTCTTTTCTTTTTTGCCGGTGCGAGAGATTGACTCCTGCGTCAGGCCGTCTAGCACGTCCATTATGTCGTCAATGGCCTCTTTGTTGTCGCCACTCTGCAGGACCTTTGCATCGGCTAGCTCGAAGAACACGGCCAGCAGCTTCACAGCGGCGAGGCGGGGTGCGAGCTGGGCAACCTCCAGCATGGGCACCATTGAAAACAGCCATTCGCTTACGACCTCATTAATCGATCCCCGCGAGGTCAGTGTTGTGATGAGTGCGGCGCCATTGAGCGCTGCAGCGGCGAGCGACGCGCTCGCGTCGTCGGTCACGCCCTCGGCTATCTCCATTAGCGTGCTCACCACGGTTTCCATGCCGAACCCGCCACCACCCGCATTCAGGAAGTACGAGAGCACGGCGAAGGCGGTGGCCATGGCCGCGCGGATTGCTGGAGAGGGGTGATCGCTGATGCGCTTGAGCAGCGTGGGAAGCAGCTGGTGGACCTGATCTACACACTCGTCGATGCGCGGGTCGGACTCGTTATCCTCGGCAAGAGTGAACGCGGCGGTAATGAGCTGCAGTGCAGTTGCAGACTCGACTTCGGAGCGGGCGCCGAGAAACGAGGCGACAATCGTCGAAAACAGCTCGTAGTTGATGATCTCCGGGTCGTACTTCGTCACGACCTCGGTGAGTAGCGTGCCGAGCGCCTGTTCGCGCGCGAGCTCACTTGTTTTGCGTCGATCCTCGCTCAATACTTCTATACTGTGCACAAACCGGTTGCGGCTGAACCCATGGGCCTTGCCAGAGTTGCCCTCGTCGCGTAAGAGCCGCAGCCTTTCTTGCAATTGGGCAGAGTACAGAGGCGACGAGAAGCTCGAGTCGAGAAAATTCTCATCGTCGCGACGCGGGGTTTGCGCGCCGGAGGCCAATTGCGACGGCGCCACTGATTTCATTGCGGGGCGAGCAGGCGAGTGAGAAGCTCTAATTAGCCATGCTTATATTTCTCTGCATCGCATTGGGCAACGTGATATTCTTTGGGAACGGCCCACCGCTGGGCACTACCGCCACTTAAACGGCAATTCGGGGGGTGGCAGATACCTTCAAGACGTGTCGAAGGTGATTAAATGACTAGCCATACACACTGCTAGTGCTCATTATGTGGTAAAGTAATCTCCCCGGGCTTGTTCACTGGCCCGACGTGTTCAAGCGGTGTCACATGGGCGGGCGCCACACGAACCGACACGAGCTGCGCTGCCCCAGAGCCACCCTAGAGTCCCGCAACCACAACCCCCACCACCACCACCACCACCACCACCACTACCAAACAGCCACAAACCAGTAGGAAGGCATTAAGCATGTACGGTGAGAACGTGTTCGAGGAGGCCAATGCGTCCATATGGGCCTCTACGTCTATGCTTCTCGACAATTGCGAGCACGCCGTTTCCCAGCTGCGGACGGTGCGGCAGATTCTAGAGAACGACAGCGACGAGGCGTGGTCAACATCAACTAACGCGAGCGCTGCGTATGCTGGCCATCCTGCTACCGCGGCTGATAGCCGTTTAGTCGCGAAAAGGCGTTGGGAAGAAGACCTTTCGCCCACGCCGGTTGTCCAAGCACGCAGCGCGCGGCCCGCTGGAGGAAGGGAGCACACCAAGCGTGTGCGGATACTTGCTCAGGAGACTCTGCCGGCAGAGAGCACGCCGCTGCGAGGGCGCCCAGTGCGGCGCCCGCCCACGCCAAACCCGCGGTACGACCCGTTCGTTTGTAATGAAACCAAGCCGCCAGAGATCCTCATCAGCTCCGACTCGGACTAGGTTTGTTTGCTTAATTTATCTATTTATTGTTGCTGCCGTCCTTAACGAGCTCCTCAAGCTCCTTCAAGTTGATTTCGCCGGACCCGCGGCTCAGCGGCTTCGGCTGGTTTGGCGCCTGCTTCCAGCCAATCATATGTACAATGCGGAACGTGGCCGGCACCGAGCCGTCCGGGTTGCCGTGCATCTCCTTGTAGATCTCGGCGGCGGCGAGCAGCAGGTGCCGCTGGATGGATGCGGGACGCATTTTCACGGCGTTCGACTCGCCCATTGCGTGCAGATCGTCGATCAGCGCGAACATGTCGGGGTAGTCGACAATGATGTCCTCGGTGTCAATGGTCAGGAGCTTGAACTTCGCCTGCTGCATGAGGTTGCCGACATCGCTGGGGCCGGCTAGCGGGCTCAGCCGCGGCGACACGCGGCCAAACCGCTCCATTTCCGCGAGCTGCAGCGACGTGCGCAGCTCGAACAGGCTGTCGCCGCCCACCATGTTGCCCAGAAACAGCCCGTCCGGCTTCAGCATCGCCTCGATGCGGCCGAGCGTGCCGGGCAGGTCGTTGATCCAGTGCATCGAGCCCGACGTGAGCACCGCGTCTGCGCTGTTCTCGCCAGGGAAAAACGTCTCCTCGTCTCCTGCGATGCGGTCCAAATGCAGTTGCCGGTTGAAGGGCATGTCGGCATCTCTGTAGAGCAGGGCCCGGCTCGACTCCACCAGCTTGAACACCGAGTTCTGCTGCCGCGCCTTGACGATTCGCGCCGACTCGTCGTCGGCGCAGATGGCCTGCTCGATGTACGCCGCGCCGGCGCCAAGGTCGACGATCTGCGGGAGGTCGCGCGAGATCACCGAAAGCCGGTCGACGGTGCGGGCGGCCAGCTCGCGGCGCAGATAATCCACCTCGCGGCTGCTCGCTACGTTACCGGCGGCGCGGCTTCTTTGCGCTGTCTTGGTCGCGCGCGAAAACACTTCATACGCCGCCTTCCGGATCTGCGCGGCCCGCATGATGACGAAGAGAACCCGGCTACACATCGAACCACCCAAACCACCCACCAAACCACCCAAACGTGTACACACCAGCATTGGTGAGCACGAGAGGCAGGGAGGGACATGGCAGGCCGCGTCGAGGACTTCAGCGGCTCGCTCCGTCTCCCTGAAGAGTTCAGGGAGGTGTGCGGGCTGGTCTCCAGCGTGAGCAAAACATGCGTCCTGGCCACCGATCCTGTTTTGGAGGAGCACACCGGCTCCCAGACATTCAGCCAGGCTGCTGGAGACCCCGACCATCTCCGGCTTATTGCGGTGGGGCCCCAGAACATGCTGCAGCTGTGGGTGCACCTCTCGGCCGACTCCTTCTTCAAGGATTTCGGTGTACGGCGGCCGGAGCGCGTCGAGCTGAAGGCCGACAGCCTGGCGCACGCGTTCCAGAACATCTCCAGCCTACTGGGAATGACGGACGTGCGCATGCAGATCTCTCATCGCGAGCAGCGCCAGCCGAGCACGAACGGCGCAGTGTCGCAGGTCATCCCCCAGAACCAGCGCCTGATCAGCTTCCAAATGAACAACCGCGCCAGCGACGGGCTCGCTACAAAGGTTGTGGAGCAGAAAATCTACGCCCAAGTCATTGACTACGACGCGTACATTGCCGAGCCCCTGCTCAACGAGGTCCACACGTGGGTCGATCTCAAGGAGTCGCAGCTGCGCGAGATCACGAAAGTATGCGATCAGTACCGCCAAATGAACGAGCTCATCAGTATAACCATTTCGCGTACGGGCTTGCTCACGCTTGTCTCGAAGGCGCCCGAGGTCGAGGCAACGACGACCTGGCGGGTGGCGCTAGCCGAGAAAGGAGACGAAGATGATGCCGAAGGCGAAGACGAAGGAGAGGCGCTGTTTGTTGCTGATAACCAGCAGGCTGCCGCGCGGCCTGGCCAAAGCACAGCCGAGGCGACGTGCACGGTCTCGGCTCGTGACTGGTACACGGCCTTGCACATCCGCCGAACGAGCCAGCGCGTCATTGTCGGCGTGCAAGACGAGGGTGGGGTCGTCGTGTTTGGGTACTTCAAGCAAGGAAAAGGATCAGCGTCGGGGACAGATGTTGCTACGTACTATCTGTGGCACCAGGCTGCGTGAGTCGTTACATGAGCCATCGTTGCATGAGGCATCGCTGAGGTATCGCTGCGTGAGCCATCATCTGTTATTTATTTATTTATTATCCACTGTACTATTTAATCGCCCACCAATATCAGCAACCACGCTGATGATTTGAGTAGTTCTGTTGGGCCTGCTGAACCTACTGTGGGTCCACTGATCTACTGAGCGAACTTGGTCATGAATGCAACAACCGCCTGGGCGGCCTCGGGAGTGACAGCGTTGTAGTTCGAAATGCGGATACCGCCCACCGAGCGGTGGCCCTTCACCGCCTTGAGCCCAGCTTCCGCGGCTCCCGCCAGAAACGCCTTCTCGGTCTCCGCGTCTTTGAAATTGAACACAACGTTCATGCGCGAGCGCGCCGGTTTCTCGACCTTGGTCACATACAGTGCAGGATTGGCGTCCACCGCCGCATACAGAGCCTCGGCCTTGCGGCCCGCCTCCTCGGTCTGGCGTGCAATGCCGCCCTTCGCGAGCAGCTCCGTGGTCACAAGCTTGACTACCTCAATGGCGAAGATAGACACGGTGTTGTACGCAGAGTTGTTCTTTGCCACGACGCCAATATCAAGGAACGTCGGGGCCACGGGGATTCCCGCGGCCAGCAAATCTGCGGGCTTCGCCTGCTGCTGGGCCTCAATGATGTCTTTGCGCACAATGTAGAGCGACACGCCGGGAATGCCGACATTCTTCTGCGCTCCGCCAAACAGCACCGCGTACTTTGCAACATCTATAGGCCGGCTCAGCATATTGCTCGAGATATCGCACACCACGTTGGCGTGCTCTACCGGCGGCGTTGTGCGTGCCCCAGGGAACTCGACCCCGTTGACGGTCTCGTTGTCGCAGTAGTACACGAAGTCCGCGTGCGCAGCACCAATCTTGGGAATCGCCGTGTACTCTGCCGGCTTTACAAGCACATTAGACTTGAATCCGAGCCGCTGGGCCTCTCCATGCGCTTTGTTGCTCCACTGGCCAGTGACGATGTAGTCACCGGTCAGCGGCGCGCTCCCGCCGGATTTCACGAACTTGAACGCTGCCAAAGCATACAGAACCGCAGCAAACCCGCCTGTTCCGCCGCCCTGGATAAACAAGATCTCATGGGAGTCCGGCACTGCAAGAAGCTCTTTGATCTGCGCCTTCGCGGCGTCGACAATCTCCGTGGCCTGCGGCGAGCGATGGCTCATCTCGCCGAGCCCGACTCCAACATTTTCGTACTCCACAAATTCTTGAGCAGCTTTCGTTACAACCGAAGTCGGCAGCAACGCCGGTCCAGCGCCAAAATAGAGATTCGTGCGCATGTAAACAGTAAAAGCACCGAGCGGTGTGATGGGTGAGCTCGATGAGTCAAGCCGCACACATCAACTGCGACTCACATATGCGGGTTGAATATGTGTCATATCTTCGCACCACTTAGAGGGGGAATCACGAGCGAATGCTATATTGAGAGCCACAGTAAAACCGAATTTTAATTTTAGGGGTGATTGAGTGGACCAGAGTGTGGTCACTCTGATCTTCCTGATCGTCATTTTAATAACCCGTTATGTTTGGTGCACGCAGCACTAAGTTGGTGAATAAATAAATAGAAGCAGCTCGCGGCCCAGTCCGGCTAGAATTTCGGCCGCCTCTTGCGGCCCGTGAATTTGGAATCGAGAGCAACAACCTTTCCGCGCTTTCGCATCGAATCCTTTTTCCGGCGGATGAAGTCGCGCGAGGACTCGTCTTGGTGCTTCTTCTTGCGGCTCTTGCGCGTTTCGGTCGGGTCCATCTCCACATTTTCCAGGTTGAGCTCCTCGCCGCCCTCACCGGCGCTGAGAACGAGGTAGTACTTTTTGTTTTTCTTGGACTCAGGATGATCGATGATCATGCCGCCGCCAAAGCCAGTGAGCTTCGCAGCATGCAGGATCTGGTCAATCTGGTCCTGGTTGACTGGGTAGAACTGGCACACCGCCTTACCGCCTCGGCGCAGCGATGCATACAAAGTCTCAAAGAACCGCTGCAAGCGCTTGCGCGGATTGGAGTGCGCGTGGTCGGCGTTGCAGAGCCACTGGATAGCCGAGATCGAGACGGCAGCGTCGAACGTGCCGGCCCGGAACGGAATGCCGGATCCCATATCGGCCAGAAAAAGGTCGCCCTCGACCTCGCGATCAAGGGCATTGCCGAGCATTGAGGCTGAAATGTCAACACCAATCCATTGATGACCACCCTGGTCAGTTAATATCTCGCCACTCAGCCCGCTTCCACAGCCAATGTCCAGAACGTGCTGGCCTGGCGGCAGGTTCAGCAGCTCTAGTGCGCGCAGCGTCATCTCTGCTTGGATCTGCTGGACTCGCGTGTTCTGCGTGTATTTATACGACTCGTCTTCATCGTAGAAAACTTCTGGCGGGGCCACGTACTCGGGCCGAGACATTGGTCAATGTATGGGTGGTGGTAGCTGGATCAACCGCTTGAATCAAACCGCTGAGATAGCACTCGAATTTTTCACACCAACCCTGAAAATGGCCCACCGCACTGATTCCGCTGCCACGACTGCCTGCCGGGCTGATGAGGCACCGTCTGACTCAGCACAACGGTATTTAGAGCAAGGTACCACAGGAAGGGCAGGAGGGCAGACCCCGCCACAACCCTACGACCATGAGGCCCTCACCCCACCACCGCACTCTTGGGATCCAGCCGAAAGGCGCATATATTCAAACGCATACGCCGCTCTTTCTGGCCCCTGTGCGCGGACTATAGAAAGACAGAACCATGTCGGAGCTTCGGCAGAGAGCGACGAAGCCAAGCCAAATCAATGAGTCTCTTGGCACCGACCTGGCTGCGAAGAAGAAGCGCAAGCCCCACTTCCGCAAGACCACAAAGTTCCACCCGTACACGATTCTAGACTCGCCCGAATGGCGGAACTCGCTGTTCTTCGGGTTCTACGTGCTATTCTGGGTTATCACTACGGTGCTGTGCTCGCGCATTCTCGTCATCAACTACCTTGTCACCGGCAAGATTTTGGAGACAAACATCATCGACATTCTGCGCCGCGACCTCCTCCACGTCGCTGCGATCGACCTCCTCATGTACCTCCTCATGTATGTGACGTTCGGCATGCAGGTGCTGGTGAAAAACGGCTACATTGCGTGGACCGAGTGGGGGTGGATCCTCCAGCATGTGTACCAAACCTCTTACCTTGCATTCTTCGTGCTGTATGCGCGGTACCACGAGTTCCCGTGGATTGCGCAGATCTTCCTCGCGCTGCACTCGCTCGTCCAGCTGATGAAAATGCACTCGTACGCAGTGTTCAATGGGTACATGAAGCATCTTGAGGGAGTTATCAAGCACCAAGAGGCGAGGTCCGAGGTCGACGAAGAAACGCTCAGGTACATGAAAGAGGAGCTGAATCTGTACCCGAAGAATGTCACGCTCTCCAATTTCTTCTGGTTCACGATGTTCCCCACCGTTGTTTACGAGATCGAGTACCCACGCACCGAGAAGATCCGGTGGGGCTATGCGCTTCGCAAGATCACGGCCACGCTGGGCATTTTCTTGTGCATGATTGTGATTTCGGAGCAGCTGTTGCATCCAATCGCGGTGCACGCGAACGACCTGCGCCAGAACACGTCGGTGATGTTCCGCGTCGAGCGGTGGCCGGTCATTTTCCTCGAGCTGTTCCCGCCGTTCGTGTTTGTGTACCTGCTGACTTTCTACATCATTTGGGACGCCATTCTCAACAGCATTGCTGAGCTCACGCGGTTCGGCGACCGCGAGTTCTACCGCGACTGGTGGAACTCGACGGAGTGGGCGAAGTTTGCGCGCGACTGGAACGTACCCGTCCACAACTTCCTCCAGCGCCATGTGTACACCAGCAGCATCCTGTTCCTGAATCTCAGCAAGTCACAGGCAATGTTCCTCACATTCTTCTTCTCGTCATGCGTGCACGAGCTTGCGATGTGGGTCATCTTCGGCCGCCTGCGGGGGTACCTCTTTTTGATGCAGCTCACGCAGCTGCCCATGCAATTCCTCGGCCAGTTCAAGTTCTTCAAGGACCGGCCAACGATCGGAATCGTGCTCTTCTGGTTCGGCATCGCGCTTGGTCCGTCGATCCTCTGCGCGCTCTATCTCACCTTCTAAGAAGGCCCATTGCCGGCATCGCGGTTGGTTTTATTCTATGTACATGATATTACGTCTATCTATAGATCTCATCAAATGGTCTGGTATCGTTGAAGCAGTGGGCAAATACCTGGTCCACAACCGTTGATGCAACCTCCTCGTTCGGGCAGTTCGGGTTCGTCATAACGCTCAGCGTGGCTCGCCGCCTCACGCAATTCTGGTGCCCGCGGCCAAACTTGAGATGGCCGTGCTTCATGAATTCGTTTAGCAGCCGGCACTCACCACTGAGGGAGGACGCTCGGATCTCGGAGCACGCATGGTGCCTCAAATCGGCCCAGTCCACCTCGAACCGGCAGTGATCATATGCGTGGACAAGCTCGTGGGTAAGGGTGTCCTCGACGTGAGAGCGCGAATAGATCTTATTTTGGCACAGGAGAATGCCCAGCTCGGGATGAAAACCGCCCGATTTCATCTCATCGCACTTGCCGCACACAATATTTGTGCTGTTGATGTTTCCGCCAATGCGCTGGACCTGCTCCTGCATGAAGCGCACGCTCGGCGAGTAGCGCATCAACCAGTCCTTGTACTCGTTACACTGCTTGCACTGCGCGTCATCAGCACTCTTTTGCTGCTGGCTCTCGTAGCTCACGGCCTCCGAATCACTGAGCTGGCCCAGCTGGTACTTCAACCACTCCAACATGAGCGATTTGAAAAACTCGTCTGACTAACCGACTTATACCACTCGGTTTCTGCTCGATTCCGGCGCTTCCTCCCCACCCGTAGAACACACTGATCAGGGATTTTCGCAGCACACCATGAATATCTGGATCGCCGCTGCCGATAATAATATTCTCAAAGTCCAGGAGTTTCTGGATTCTAAACAATTCACTCCAAACTCTAAGGACTCGAATGGATACACCCCGATCCACGCCGCCGCAGAGTACACACATCTCCAACTTTTGAGATCCCTTGTAAATGATGGTGGCGATGTGAATATAAAGGACAGCGATGGTGATACGCCATTACACGCATGCGAGACGCGGGAGGCAGCAGAGTGCCTTGTGAGCCTGGGCGCCGACCTTACAATTAAGAACAATGAAGGCCTAACGCCGTTGCAGAAAGCCGAGGAGGACGAGGACTTCCCCGAGCTTATCGCATACCTCAGGAAGGAGAGCGGCATAGAGCATATTGGTGACGACAAGATTCCCGATAATGTTACGGTATCGGTAAGAACACAGCAGGAGCTTCCTGGTGAAGGGGAGGAGGATGTGCAGATCACCCCCGAGGAGCGGGCCAAGCTCGCGAATATCATCGAGAACGGAACAGATGAAGACTTTGAAGAGTTTTTGAAGTCGGCATTAGCATCTAAAACATCGAATCCGGAGGAGGACGATGAGGCGCAGGGCCCGTCATCGAAGAAGAGCAAGAATTAATGCCAGATCAAGCCGGTTAGGCCACATATACATAGCTAATAATAAACGCTCTCCGCTTTTCAATCTTTCGCAAGGAAGCCCTGATACGCCTCCTGCGGAATATGTACACGGCCAACAGTCTGCATGTTCTTTTTGCCCTCCTTTTGTTTGGCAAGCAGCTTCTTGCGCCGGCTTATATCGGCAGCATGCAGCTTTGCAAGAACATCCTTCCGCTTCGCCTTGATTGTTTCGCGCGCAATAATGCGTTTCCCGCACCGCGCTTGAATGATCACCTCAAACAGCTGGTAGCGAAGAAACTCTTTGAACTTCTGGATCCACTCTCGGCCACGCGCATCGACCTGCGACACGTGCATGACTCGGGCCAACGAGTCTACTCCTTGTCCGTTGACCAAGAGCTCCAGCTTCACGATTTGCGACGACTCGTAGCCGGCGTCCTCGTAATCGAGGGAGGCGTATCCTTTTGTAGCGCCCTTCAGCTTGCCGAAAAAGTCGTCCACTAGCTCTGCGAGCGGGATCATGAACTTCAGACTCACCTGGCCGCTAGCCAAATAGTCAATATCTGTCTGAAGTCCACGGTTCGCAACGCACAGCTGGACCACGGCGCCAACGTGGTCCGGCGGGCAGTTGATCGTTGCCTCCACAAACGGCTCCTGCATGTCGTAGCCACTGTTGTATTGCGGAAAGTCGTCGGGGTTAGTGATATCAGTGACCTCCCCAGTCTTCTTCTCGATCATTTTGTATGGCACTGTTGGAGCAGTGAAAATCAGTTTGCCTCCGTGCTCGCGTTGCAGGCGCTCCTGAAACACAGAGGCATGCAAAGTTCCGAGAAATCCCAATCGCCATCCCTGGCCCAACGCGTTCGAGCTCTCGCGGGCGACCGTCACTGAGCGGTCGTTGAGAGTGAGTTGCTCCATGCTTTCCTCCAGCTGATCAAATTGCGCACCCTCGCCGGGGAACGCCCCTACAAACACCATAGGCTTTGCCTCCTCGAATCCGGGGAGTGAAGGCACGGGCGGAAGGTCGCTGCGCATGAATGTGTCTCCAATGTGGGCCTCACTACTGCGTTTCATGCCGGTGACGATGTATCCGAGCTGGCCAGCAACCAAGTGCTTTAACGAGACCCGGTCAGGGTACATGATGCCTACTTCCTTGACTTCGTACCTGATTTTTGTGTGCGCGGATGTGATGCGCATCCCCTTTGCAACTTTCCCGTCCACCACGCTGACCAGCATGATGACACCCAAAAACGTGTCAAACCAGGAATCCACAAGCAGCGCACGCAAGGGCAGGCTGCTATCAGCGGTTGCTGGCGGAGGAATGCGCTCAACGATAGCCGGCAGCACCGACTCAACATTGACGCCGGACTTCGCAGAAATGGCAATTGGGTCGTCGAGCTCAAACACATCTAATATCTGCTCTTGGACTTTGGGTGTATCTGCGTGGGGCAGGTCGATTTTGTTTATGACGGGTACCATTGTGAGATCGAGATCCGATGCCAATTGGAAGTTGGCGACGGTTTGAGCTTGGATCCCCTGCGATGCGTCAACGAGAAGCAGTGCGCCGCTGCACGACGCATACGACCGCGACACTTCATGGCGGAAATCAACATGGCCCGGAGTATCCACAAGGTTGAGTAGGTAGTCCTCGTTCTTGTGCTGGTAGAACATCGAGCAAGTTTGCGCCTTTACAGTGATGCCCCTCTCGCGTTCGACATCGAGCTTGTCCAAGACCTGCTTGTTACTGCTACTTTTGTCGATAACACCTGTGAGCTCGAGGAGACGGTCGCTGAGCGTGCTCTTGCCGTGATCAATGTGCGCAACAATGCAAAAGCTGCGGTACCGCTCGGGCGGGATCGCGTCAATGCGAGCCTGCAGCTCGCGCGAGGCTTCCCTGCTCTCGCTTTTGCGGGCCTTGATCGCATATCCCCGAGTATAGGCATACGAGAATCTGTCCAGCAGACGCGCTCCTAATTTGAAGGAAGCTAGCCTCATTCAGTGCCAGCTTTCCACCTTGTGCAGCACGGAAGTGACAATAAATGTGACATGTGACCGCCACAAACTGAAAAAGAGGTGAGCCCAGTTACTTGTTCTGCTGAATTTGACATTAGAGTATTGGATTCCGCACACATCGTTTGGTCATAAGAGCATCTATTTTAAGACGAGTACTCTCCTTGCGTACGCGTGCGCCCGCTTCCACCTTGGACCCCCGTGTTGTCCTTCCCCACGAGGGGTGAGGCTTCGCGCTATCTGGTGATGATGTCATCCTTCAGGTGTCCCCAAAGCGACGTGCAAGTTCCACAAAAAGTAAGCTAATGTCTGCAAGCGTCCTAGCAGTGCTCGCTATGACACCCGCCGTAGTCTCGGCTGACGAGGTTAGTCCCTTTGTCAAGTTCCTGGCCATGCTCGGAAGCCAGACCGCCACGGACTACACGAAGGAAGACTGGGCCTCTTGGACGATTCTCCAGCGTATCCAGCACTACGATTGGACGCGCGAGCTCATCATTCTGGCCACGTTCAGCGTATACATCGGCTGCTACTTGTGGGGCGTGAGCGTGAACAGGAAGCTCGTGAAGCAGTTTGTTGCCGCTGTAGACCCTGTGATGAATGCAAACTTCGCTTTGGTTGGCGCACACCCGCAGCGCAAGATTGTCAAAGACCGTGCGACGCACTACACGACGTACGCGTCTGGCCGTCTGAACATCGAGAGCGTGCTCACGCGTTTCCGCCTTCTGGACCGCCAAAACATCATTCTCAACCTGCTTGGTTTGGTCGTGCCGTCGCTGCGCGGCTCTGAGGGCAGCGAGGACCAGATATATACTGTGCTTACCCCAACCGACGCTGGTGCCGTCGAGCCGGGCGTGTTTGCTGTGGTCAACAAGGAGAACATGGCGGAGTCGCGATCCAAAAACTACTTTTTGAGCTTGACGAAGACAGTGGACAGCGAAAAGCTGCCCTCCGGCAACTATGTGTTCATGTACGAGTTTGCTGAACAGGCCGCGGAGCTGTACATTCCGGAGCTCCATGAGGCGCTGGCCATGCCCGGTGCCGAAAAGGTGTTCGAGGCGCTTGCCGTGAGCGACCTTCCGACAAAGGAGCCCACCACGATCGAGGAGATCGGCCCCGAGCCGTTGGTTTACCTCTCGCTGAAGTTCCCCTCGAATGACACCGAGCGCGCGGCCACCGCCAAGATTGTGGAGGCGGCTATTCTGTTCGTGGACAATCTCGTGGAGAAGAAGCGGTCGCGGCCTGAACTGCTGAAGAAGATCAAGGCCGCGCGCGAGACGGTAGCGGAGAAAATCCGCAAGGCCGAGAACGACTTGAAGAAGGAGGAGCTCGACGCCAAGAAGGCGGAGGAGCGCCGTGAGGCCGCTCGCCGTGAGCGCAATCTTAGCGAGAAAGAGCAACGCAAGCTCCAGAAGAAGGAGCAGGACAAGCAGGCGCGCAAGCAGCGCCAGAAAATGAGCCGCCGCGGTTGAGCATGTTCAAGCTTCTTTCTACCAGGTCTTAAGACAGCCACAGACTAATTTTCCACACTAAAACCAACCCGTTTAGAGCAGGAATACATAACTCTAATGTACCATTTGTGACAGCCGATGGGCCGCCTAGGACAATGCGACATTCGCGCATTTACACGAGGTGTACCATCAGATAGTATAATGTCGAAACCAGCAAAACGCTGCCTCCCGCGGCAATAACAGATTGGTTTTGGCGGTCACCCATACAGTATGTGGCGTTTAGACGAGAGAGGCGATAAGCGGTTCATAATCCCAGTCGCCTTTGAATAAAAGTTACCGAGTTTTCACTTGAACTCTGGCTCCCTGGCCTTAGCCAGACAGACAGCCAGACGAGACTTTGACCGTCGCTTAATGACATGTGGAAACTCACATTAGGTTCAAAGTACAGCTATATACAATACAACGAAGGGTGTTTTGACCTAGTCATGTCTTCAAGACTTTCCAGCCCCTCCCC
The DNA here is from genome assembly GCA_030579755.1 of Entelexis gropengiesseri. Taxonomy (NCBI): domain Eukaryota; kingdom Fungi; phylum Ascomycota; class Dipodascomycetes; order Dipodascales; family Trichomonascaceae; genus Entelexis; species Entelexis gropengiesseri. The sequence continues at coordinate 11,972 of JAKTRO010000009.1, read as the reverse complement.
ATCGGCGTCTCAAAGCCATCAATCCATCCACCGCCGACTGCATCATAAAGTATCCACTCTAGAGTCACTCCCCGGAGTTGCGTCCAGTACCCTTTGTGTGCTTGAAGCTTTTCTGTGATCAGGTATTCAGGCATCTCCTTGAACTTGCGATTTGACTGGACCATAGTTTTGAGGAGCCATGCTCGCGCCTGTCCAGCAAGCTTAATCAGGCGGCCTTGCCCGGGAAATGTCAAAACGCGCACTCCTGACCGACCAGTGTTAATGGTCAAGAATCCTTGTGAGATTGCCTTGTCGACGTCGACGCCTTGGCCAGCGAGGCTGTCGGCATCAAACCATGTTGCTTGTGGATCTAACCTGCAAGCCTGCGCTAGCTCGGGGTTCTCCTTTTCGCATAAGCTGTAGAAATCTTCCGAGTTCATAACAAGATCCATGCTGTCCGGTAAGTTTACGGTGAGCAAGCGCACACGTCCGTCGGCGGCTGCTTGCTTGACTTGCTGATCCACCCTTGTGGTTGAGGTGGAGAATACTCCATACAAATGGCTCAGGAGTACCGCGCGTGGCATTTCACCACGAGCTTCTGCCGTCTCCGCCAAGGTCCGATGATATATGGTGTACCTCCCGTCGTCATTTTTCGGAAAGGGCTGCCACATGTGTTCTAGTATTTTGCGGACAACTATATCTATGTCTGGAACCTCGTTTCTCTTGAGAGGCTTGTCAAGAGGCGAGAATCCCCGCAATGGGCCTAAATACTCAAGCTGTTCCTGAGGCGCGGCTTTCTCTCGCTGGAGCTTCCGTTCGCGCTCCACCTGCCGCAGAATTGCCATATCACCGGGAAGCAATGGCATCGGTTGCCGCTTTTGAGATTTCCGAAAGTGGGCAGAGCCGGTCACTTTTATAGGTTTCGGCATTAGTTTCCGTTTACAATAAAGGTCTCGCAGACTTAAGATTGCAGCTATGAAGTTGCATCACGTGCAGTATTGCCGCCGCCACATCGACCGGCCCACCCAACGATATAGCACGCGACCTGGAAGGAGCTTGAGCTGTGTAAATACAGACATATAGCTCGAGAAGCAGCAAAAAAAAGCTGCAAGAAGGTTTTATGCCCACAGCCAGAGTCGAACTGACGACCTTAGCATCGCAAATGATACGAGTGCTACGCTCTACCACTGAGCTATATGGGCCAATCTTTGATGACTGTACTTCAATTATTATATGACTTCTCTCCTTGAGCTTTTCCGAACAGTGCCAATATAAGGGGTTTAAAGAGAGGTTTTCTGCAGGTTAATGAAACTGATGTTGTACTACTAGTCACGTTGTGTTTATATTAGTGCCTCAGTGCATCAATGATGCTGTATATGGATATTAGTTGCAATTTACAGGATGCGTAATGACATGGGTTATTAATAGTAGAACAAAGACATGGAATCATTCAATCTAGACCGTGATGGGCTCAGTCGTAGGGACTCCCGACGTCGCCGGGCGACGCTTGCGGTCGTAGGTGTAGCTCGACTTCTGGAATCCAGACGAGTCAGAGAAGAACTGGTAAATCTCAAGGAGCAATATGAAGAACAGCACAATCCAGGACATGAACTCAAACGCAATACCTGCACGGTACAGGCCGCAGTGGCCCCTGTTAGGCCGGTGGCAGATGTGACGCTGCTCGGTCATGGCACCCGAGGCAGAAACGTACAACGCGAAGCTGATGAAGTCCAGAATGAACAGGATCAGGACGTTGAAGTAGCCATCGAGAAGCAGCATCGGCAGCGGTATGAACACCGAGAACACAAGACCAATCACGGACGCAGCCAGGCCAATATTGACGCGCGATGTGTTGTAGTGATGCGCGCGCAAACGGCCGGTGATACCTAGAGCAATAACGGTGTTCACAAATAGGGGAGCGCGCCCAATCGCGTTGATGAGCTTCAAGTCTGCCATTGTGATAGATAAGGTTGGGAAGCGTAGAGAAGCAGATCGGACCAACTTATTAAGTACTCGTCGGCTGTGGGGAACTCATTAGCAAGATGCAGTCTAGGGCGTCTGCCCTGAGGGTATAACTCCCCTCGACTGTAAGGATTGTAGGTGAAGGTTTGCGACGGGGTTGGGGTATCGGGTAGCAAAATTGTCGCCCTACGGGCAGGGCTCGGGTGGGCAGAGCCGTTGTGGAACGACTTCTAAACGACATGCTATCAATCCTTGGAACACAGGAAGCCCGCTGAATGGTAATAAGTACGCGCAATGCACCGGCTTAATGCCGGAAACTTATCAACTAACTAACCAAGAGAGTCCCCCAGAATATGCACTCTGCTGCAAGGCGAGTTGTGGCTGTGGCGACCGCCGTCGGTCTTTATTGCGCCTGGGTCAGGAGCAATGGCCGACAAAAAAAACACACATGACTCGGGGAGGAGCTTCCAAGAGCACGCTAGCCGCTAACTATGCTCGCTTTCATTTAAAATAAAACTATAGAGCGGTCATACCCGGGGACGGAGGTGCGTGCTGCCATCGCTTTGGAGCCGTACTTCTAACTCTGCTCAAGCTTCTTAGCCCGTAGTCGATTTAAACCTAGCCCTATTAGTAATTATATCTGCATACGAGCGAGACTGAAACAAGCTCAGTGATCCTTATGGGCCTGTTGCCCCCAGCGCCCTTATGCCATAGCTGCACCGCCTGTGACTGCTGGGCTCGGACGCACGACAGCACTGAGAACAATACGATACGCTCTGTAAGGCTATTTTCCAACTATATATATTCTAGGTGAGCGCTGTTGTCCCGTAGCGATTCTCTGTCCTCCCGCGCCCCCACCTAAGGGCGTTGCGAACGCCTCCGCCGAACCCCACTCGCATCAACGATCGCGCTGTTGTTGTATGCGAGGCTCGGTCCGAATCGGGAAGGATCGCTTGTGGGCGGGCCCATGCAACAACAACTGGCCCATACCAGTGGTAGGGGCTAATTGGCTGCCAGGGTTAGGTGCAGAACCGATCTACCCACGGGCTCGTCTTCGCAGCCTATAGGGCATGGAAGCTGCATTAATCATGACTTACGCCTGATCGCAAGACGCTGGACAGCTTGTAAAAGACGCGCCCGTCCGTCCGAGGCTTATTCAGTATCACCGAGGGTGCCCTAGCCGCGCACACTACTCAATGAATGTTAAACTGAGGTCAGCCTGCTCAGAGCTCAGCCATTGTAGTGGCACGGGTAGCGGCCGTAGATTCTGGTAAAGGCTGGCAAGATTGGGTCGGGGTTGCGGTTGGAACCCATGGATTGCATGGGTCTGCGCTTGCAATTATAAACCTCATGAAGTCATCGAAGAACGACCGATCAGCTTTCTACCTACCATTCAATATCTAGAACTGTACATTATCGTGAAGAACAGAATAAACCCCAGCATTGGGGCCTGCTTTGTCCTAATTATACCGTAGGGAAACGGTAATATCACATGAGACAATATCAGCTTGTGTGCTTGAGCGATCGACTCCCAACAACATCCGCGTGACGAGTCGCTTTCACAGGCTAAGCTGAGTGCTCGGCTAGAACGGGTGTGTGACAAGATTAGATTTCAATCAAGTGTCGCGCAGTACGAGTATGGGCTCTGACGTCAATGCGCAGTACATTCCGGAAGAGACGGACCCGGCAAAGATTATCGTGGAGCTGTGCCAGCTCTTCTACTCCCAAGGATGGTTGTCGGGCACGGCAGGGGGTATGAGCATCAAAGATGGAGACCGTATTTACACAACCCCCAGTGGCGTGCAGAAGGAGCGCATGCGACCTGGGGACCTCACCATTTACGACCTGGCAACGCACTCCTATGTTGAAGGGAGCACAAAGCTTTATAAGCCATCTGCCTGTGTTCCATTGTTCAAAGCGGTTTTCAACCAAAAAGGTGCAGGTGCATGTATTCACGTCCATTCAGTCAACGCGGTCTTGGTTACACTGTTATTTCGTAAGACATTCCGCATTTCCAACATTGAGAACATTAAGGCCATTCCTCGGGGATCCGAAGCGGGAAACTTGGGGTTCTTTGACACACTAGAGATCCCCATCATAGAGAACGCCGCCCATGAAGAAGAGCTGGAGCCAGCGCTAACTAAAGTGCTTGAGGATAACCCATCAGCTCCAGCAATTCTTGTCCGCCGTCATGGCTTGTTCACGTGGGGCCGCGACGTCTGGAAGGCCAAGGTCATAAACGAAGCCCTGGACTATCTTTTCGAGGTTGCCATCAAGATGAAGCAGTTCAATATTGAGCCAGATGGGGCTATTGGAAGCGAGTTTGCCGTAGATAAGGGATCACAATATCAGTAGCATCAGGAGCTCAGCGCAGTGAACCAACCACCCATATCATATATCCCTACCCTTAATTACTTGCTGACAGAAAGTTTGGGCGCGCGCGACACGCGTCGGCCTTGTTGTTGTTTGCAGTCTTAGCTATTCGCGTTTGTGTGCAAAGTATGGATCAGGCAGGAACAGTGGACCCGGAGCTCCAGAGTAGCATCTCGAACCTCGTCTCTGCGCTCGGTGGTCCCGACCCTGCTACTCAGAAATACAAATTAGGAGACGAAGCGCTAGCATGTTTACGCGATCTCCGAAAGTGGATCCAGCTTTATGATGCCAACTCGGAGCGGCTCGATGTAGCGTGTGCCATTGGAAATACCACGCTTGTGCATGTGGATTTACCTGAGATCCTCGCACTCTGGGAGTCAAGCGCGCTAGCAGAGGAGGATCCGTACATGGATAGGGTAGCGCTCGGCTGCCTCGAGCTGTTGGTGCCCCTGACATGGCCAATAGAGGTGCTGGGAAAGGAGAACACCAAGCACTATTTCAGCCAAGTCAAGTTTGTTCAGCAGTCTCAAGCCAGATATAAGCGCACATTGCTGAATCATTCCAGCCGCAGTATTTTACATGCCATCCTACGACTGGCAACTAAATCAGCTTTGAAAAAGAAGCTGGAAGACCGAGATGAGCGCGATGAGGGCATCTTGACTCTGGTATGTTTGATGTTTCGCAATCTCGCGCGGATAGATTCTGGTGATGATGAAGACCGCAAAGATACCATAAGCCAATATCTGAGACAGAGCGTGATGTCATTCTTGGTGCTTATGGGGAGCGGAATGGGCACTAATTTCGACACACAGGATGTTGTTATACTCGAATGCCTTTACTACCTGTTGCGCGGCGTCGACCAGGCAAAGCTGTACGGTGTTGAGTCGCGTGATGAAACCACTAGAGACCCATTCAGGCAGAATCTCCGTGACATGCTTGATATTGAAGATAATCTCAACCGGTCTGTGTTCAAGCCGTCAAGACACAGTCGATTTGGAACTATGGTTGCCATGAATGAGGGCCAAGGTGAGTGGATATCAATCAGTGGGCAACGCGCCGTGACCGGTTTAGACTCAACGCTGAGCCAAATAGATGAGTCTAAGAGGTGGCATCGCCGGGCAACCCGTCCCGTTACTGATGACCGCACAACAACTAGCTACTCTGTGTCGGCAGCCTCCATAAACAGCAACCCCGAAGTTATAAAGCCTCTGGCTGGCTTCGCCAACGAATTTTTGGATGCCGGCTTCAACCCGTTGATTGTCAAGCTTCGAAAGCTTATCGAAAGACAACAACCTCGCGTGCTCAAGTCGAATCTTGTTCATTATCTTAGTCTCGTGGCGTGGTTTCTAGAGGCAGAACGTTTGCGCTGCGAGGCAGCTGAGCAACCGATAGATTTTGGGCTTGTGGGTGGCGCCTTGAGCAGGCAGGCTATTGCCGTGGTGCTGATGCTATTGCGTAAGGGGCTGGACCCTGGTGAGCTCCAGAGCACTGAGCTCGTTCAGGTTGCAATGGTTGCGCTGCGTACTATTTTGACGTATGTGCGTGAAATGGGATACTCCCAGATTGATGAATTCGTTGATGCTGCTGAAAGTATCAAATCGCGCCTTTTCTATGAGGAGACGTGGCTAAATCTTCTGGCTCACCTACCTCGTCAGGCGTACAACAAGTCGCTCATTTACGCGTGCGAGTCAGTACAGCTCACACACATTGTTTTCAAAATGCTCGACGAGTACTCCAAGCAACACACATACATGTTCGTTAAGAGTACGCGGGCCCGAAAAAAGGGCGCAGCGCTGAGCGATGAGGTTGTGGACAACGAGGAGGAGCAGGCTCACCAAGAGGCTGCTCGGGTGACTAGCGAGAGGAAATTCTCGTTCTCGAAGTTTGTGGCAAAATACATCCACGAGTCGACAATCGATACGTATGAAAGAGTTCTTGCAAGTTACCGAGATCTTTCTGATGAGATGGTTCTCCATGTCTTCTCGTTTTTCCGCCGCACTTTCGCTTCGACAGAATTCAAGGCTTACTTCTATCGGTTGTCGTTGATGCGCCTTCTCCTAGCGCTGGTTGACCAGAGAGGGCTTCCACCCAACTCAAAAGCTCGCACAACTGCGGAGCAATTTCTCACCTACTACGTGCGGAAGTTTGCGATAACTGCGGAACGAATGCCCTCGTTGCACATTCAGGTTAATGAAGTCATGAATCCCGCGGATGCGTTTTACTATGACCACCAAGGCAATGATAAGGAAGTTCACCGGCCGCCTCGGTTTGAGCTAGAGCTCAAGAGCCGCGCTATCAGGGACTTTACTGCTGAGCGCCAGTTTGCCATTATTGTTGCTGCCTTAATAGATCGAGGGCAGGATGATTTCGTGGAATGGACTGGAAACTCTCTTACCGATCTGCTGCTAGGAGAAGCAGGTAATGAAGAGCACCGTTCAAGCAGCAACATACCTAGTGGAACTAATCAGACGCGTCGCAAGCTCGTTACTCAACCGCTCACCCAAGATAAGAGTCGAATCAAAACTGCTAATAGTGATGCACTTATCCGGCTGTTTTTGCGCTCTCTAGGCCTTGTAGTGAATACTGCAGTGGGTCAAATCATAGTTCCATCCAGTATTGACGAGGCAAATGCAATCGAGCGCCTGGAGTGGATACAGAAGTATCGTTCAGAGCCTGTAGAGTTCGGACAAGGCAAAGAGGCCATGAGCTACATCAAGGTACAAGGACAGCGTGATGCGTATGACGATGAAGATAGTGATGAGGATGATCAGGCGCCCGTGTCGCGAGCGCCAATCTATCGCCCAACCAATAGCCCCGATTCGTTCAGTGATGATGAGCCTCTACCAACTCCAGCAGCTGAGGTAGCTGACGCAGGTGTAGAGAATGAATTGAGCAAAGCCCGAGATATATCGCGGAAACGTACTCAAAGCGCTGCTTTCGCCCTCGAAGATAGCGATGACGATGATAACGACGATGTCGAAGCGCAGGTTTCGAGCATTCGCCGTAGACAGCGCACTGTTGATGATGGCGACGACGACGATTAAGGCTGAGATGTATTAGTTTTTAATTTAAAGCGATGTTGTACAAAAGCGTTAGAGGTCGTGAATTCGTAACAGAGGCTCATCGAGCGCGGCGCAGCGGCATTCCGTGAACTTGCGGCCAATCGACACGAGCATCGCGGCGGGCATCGACCTTTCCAATGGATGAGACGCAATCGCCGCGGATTACAAAAAGGCCTATGTACTCATCGGTTGACGGAATAGCCGAATCTTGAGTGATGGTGCGCTTTATGGTATCTCGGAGAAGTATGTTAGTGGAGTGGTCATAGCCCTCAAGCAAACCAACAAAGAGGCCTCCGTCTGTTGATATAACAGCTACCTTTTCTAAATCATTAGAGTGGTTAGTAAAGTTCTCTCACACAGCAGTCTCGAGACGGTCTTGAGGGCGGTTACTTACTGTTTAGGAACTCGCTAAGTACAGACGACGACATCGGTACCACTAGGCACGGCAACGAGCTAGATTGAAATCGAAGCGCTGAGCTTGTGGTCGAAAGTCGGAGTCCGTACGCGGCCCAACGCGTGTTCGTTTCTGTCTCGGGTGGTGCGGTGGGCAAGCGGTGATGGTGTTCGACTTGAGGACGCGACAGTTACCGGTATCATGTGCTCTCGAGCCGGCCTGGCTGGGCGCGCGCCGGTTATAGATGTGAACGTACAAGCATTATAGCTCCGGGAATAAACGGTGTCATATGTAAAGTCCTACTTATGCTACTACGCTGGTGAATCATGCGCTGCATCTATGGTGTTCGCCTTTGCTGACATTGACTAGGGTCATTATTGTGGACATGACCATGATGACTGCACCGAAGACTATGCAAAGCCAGCTTATAATCTTTTGCGGGTGCGTGTTGGGCTTTGAAGAGAGCTTGAGATAGCACATGGGCGGCAAAATATAGGCCATGGAGCACGCCGAGGAGGCGCCGACAAGCTCGAGTACAATGCCAAGGTCGCATGTGAATAGTGCGACGCCCATAGCCGAGAACACCAGCACGGTTGTTGTGACAACATGCTGGGTGGTTGATGTTTTTTCCTGGTGGGGGAAGGCATACTCAAGGACGACTTCGCGGCAGACGAGGATCTCGAGCGGCAGGGTTGTGACCATATTAAACCCGAAGCAGAACCGGGCGACGTTTGCCATGACGTCGTCGCCAGGAAAGTTGTTGAGGATGTTGCCAAGCGTTTGGTTTTTAAAGCTGAGGAAGCCGCCAATCCCGAGCGTCATGCACGCGGCCATCGAGACGCCCGTGCTCCAATGCGTGACCGTAGCGAACCGGTTGAGGGTCGGCGTTATCAGCGAGTCGTAGATGAGCAGCGTGTTGTGGTGGCACACGAACGCAAACGAGATCACTGAAACGGCCTGGAAGAAGCCCGAGTTGATGGTCCACAGCGGCACGGACATGTGAGCGTCGGCCGGAGCCACGGCCGGCCCGCGGATCGCGACGGTGAGAGTGATGACGGCCATGCTCACGAGCGCGAGGGCGCTGGCCTTAGCGAGGGCAGCGATATTGCGGTTCAGCGACAGCGGGTACGAGATGCAGGCGACGAACAAGACAATGACGACGGTGCGGCTCATGGCGAAGCGGGCGAACCCGTTTCCAGGCTCGCCGAACACGGCGCGCAGAACGTGCGGGACGGTGTCGCCAATGATGACGCAGAACGCCATGGATCCGCCGAGCGCAAACGCGCCCTGAGCGAGGCTCACGACGGCCAGCCCCCACTTGCCGAAGCAGAAGCTCACAGTGCTTTGGTAGGTGCGCATGCCGCTGAGCTTCGAGTTTGTGACCATGAGTCGCAGCGTCCAGTCGATGGCGACGGTGAGCACAACAAGAAGCACGATGCCTGCAGCGAGGCCGGCCTGCCGGATGGCGTACGCCTGACCAATGACGCCAGCGCCAATGATCGAGTTTGCCATGTTGAGAAACGCGAGCGTGAGGTTTGACTTGCTACTTTCGTCGATGACGCCGAGCAGGTGGGCTGTCGGCTGTCCGAGCAGGCCAATCTCCTCAGACCTGCGCGTATTCCGGGGCGCGATGTCGAGCGTCGACAACGACGACAGCGAGCCCACATCGTCGTCGTCGATCTCGAACGACATCTGGTGCACGCCGTCGGCGAGGGTGCCGTCGCGGTCGCGGTCGGGCATCTGTGGTTGTAGGGAAAGGGGTTGGTGGTAGCGCGCCGCGATCCCAGTACAGCCCGCGCAAAAAAAAGCCCGCGTTGCCCGTTCCGAGGCCGCGCCTAAAGCTAAAATGGAGCCATGACGCGCGGCAGGGCAGGGGTTATCACGCTCCCACCACCTGCACACCTCGCGGTCTTATCACTAGATAAGCGGTTGGAGCTGTTGGAGCTGTGGTGGTTAGTGGTTCAAGCGGTTTGAGGAGCAGTGACGCGCACAACATCGTGATCCGGGCCCAGTTCCACGGTGTGGGCCGGCAGCGCATCAAGCGTCTGATTGAACAAGATATACGCAGGCACATACTGGTCGACGAACCGGCGCACCTGGTCGTCGGTCATGCCGGTGCCCTTCTCGGCGATCAGCTTGTGCTCTTGATCGAGGCGCCACTTGTACACGTAGCTGAGGCTGCGCGGCTTGAGCCGCACCAGCGCGGCGCACGCGTCCCATATTGGCAGGTATGCGTGCAGGTTTGCGTCGATCTCCTCGAGATTTGCCAGCGACAGCCTGATGCCAATGTGCGCGGCCGCGACCTCTGCTGCTTTGCGCGCGACCTCTGCGTTGCCCACGGGCCGGAACCCGACCATCCAGCCCTCGATGAGCACCACCTGCGTCTGCGGCGGCACGGCGGTTTCGCCAGCCCGGTCGCCGGCGCCGGCGTGCAGGCTCTTGTCGAACACCGGCGCGGCGGTGCGGCGGCCCGCGAGGAAGTCGTGGATGAACGTGGTGGCCAGGGCGGTATCGTGCGTTCCCGGGAGCCCGCGGTGCTGGAGCAGCGGATTGCCCCGCGCAGCCACGGCCTGGAGGTCTGCGTACGGCTTGTAGAAGTCGTCGAGCGAGACGGCCTGGGCAGCCACCGCGTGCTCTGTGCGGAGCTGCTGCGCGGCCGCGTGCGCAGCCGTGGTTTTCCCGGATCCCTGCGGGCCCGAGACGGCAATGACCACGCGGCTGTGGCGCTTCAGCTCTGCGAGCGCGGTGCTGCAGATCAGCTCGGGCACCCCCATTGTTTCTACTTGGTTTCTATTTGGTAGTTCGTATGGCCGAAAGGTGTGGTGGGTGGTTGCGGTGGGTAAGGAACGTGTGGCCCTTGTCCGGGGTACACCTCGCGTTCGGGCGGGCGGGCGAGCGTACGTGCACGATGCACTGTCATCTATCGATCGTAACTGTCGTAACTAGACTAATTTAGTGGGGCAATTTAGTGGAGCAGCACTCTGTTGCAGCAGCACTAGCTGGACGACAGGCCCTTGTCCTTGAGCGACTGCACAAACGCGGCGACATCGGCGACCTTGACGCCGGGCTCGCGCTGGGCAGGCTCCTCGACCTTGAGCACGGAGACGCGGGGCGCGGCGTCGACGCCGTAGTCGGCGAGCTTCTTCTTGTCGAGCGGCTTCTTCTTGGCCTTCATGATGTTCGGCAGTGACGCGAACCGCGGCGTGTTGAGGCGGAGGTCTGCGGTCACGATGAGCGGCAGCGGCGCTTTCACGGTCTCGACGCCGCCGTCGATCTCGCGGCTGACCTCGACGCTGGAGCCGTCGCTGGCCACGGTGACGCTCGACGCGAACGTGGCCTGCGGCCAGTTCAGCAGCGCGCCGAGCAGCTGGCCGGTCTGGTTCGCGTCCGAGTCGATGGTCTGCTTGCCCAGCACGATCAGGTTCGAGTTGTCCTGCTTCGCTACCGCGGCCAGTACCTTCGCAACCGCCAGCGGCTCGACATCCTCCTCGGTCTCGACCAGGGTGGACGTGTCGGCGCCCTTGGCGAGCGCGGTGCGCAGCACGTCCTGGGCCTTGGCGGGCCCAATCGACACCGCGTGGATGCTCTCGACCTGCGCGGCGTTGCGCTCGCGGAGCTGCACCGCCTCCTCCAGCGCGATGTCGCAGAACGGATTGATCGCAAACTTCAGGCCCTGCAGGTCGACGCCGGTTTTGGCCGCGTTGACCCGCGGCTTGAGCGCCGCGTCCACTACCCGTTTCACTGGCACAAGAATCCGCAACTTGCTCATTGCACTGCTGTCTCGGTGGGGGTGGGGAGGTGAGCGGCTGATGGGCCACTCTCCGCGACGCTCCGGGAAAGTGTGCGTCAGGTGACTACGCGGGGTGCCTCGGACGTGGCCGGCCCACCCGCGCGCGTTCGAGCGGTGGGGCACCACCGCCGCGAAAGCCGTAGATCCGGAGCAGGCCAAGGGTACCACCAAAGGTACCGCCAATGTTGATACCAATGTTGATACCAATGTCACCATGCAGTTGATTTACCATGCGCTCGAACAGAGGATAAATAGATAGGATATCACAATATAAATATAAACAACCGTTTCCGGCCCTCACGGCAGCTCGGGCTGGCGCCGCGCTTTCAGGCGCTCGACGCGCTCGCGGATGTCGTGCGTCATCGTCACCGCGCGCTCCCACGCCTCGCTGCCGGTGCGGTCGCGCTCGCCG